>AWOL01S0034444.1:0-10968 GCA_000715115.1 Nicotiana otophora | reverse complement strand
AATATATCACAAATTGCACCTCAAGTGCCCAATACCACAACTTGCCAAAGAAGTCAGCAATAATAATGTTTCTACAATAAATAGCCTATGGCTCAACCACAATGTGTACAAGAGTCTCAACAATAGCAACCAAAAGTGAATAGTTCAACAAGAATGGCATTTCAATAATTTACAACTTTGTCTCAATTTGATCACGGCTTTTACAACTTCAACGCCAAAACTCAACACTAAGATATTTCTAGAAATAACAACTTCAAGTAAGGTAACTCAACAGTTAAATATTTAACAAGGCAATGAGATAATAGTAACTTCAACTAAGTATGTAAGGGCAAGTAATAAGTAAGAGATGAGACAAGTATTAACAATGTCAAGTGAAGCATGTAGGGATAGATTAACGATGATGAATATAATATGTTATGACAATTCAATTAAAGGCATGAAAAGAATCTACATAGCTTAAACCGGTAAATTACCATATTTAGCCTGTGTACCCACTCGTCACCTTATGTGCACGGCTTTCACGTACCACAATTTAACACAAAATAACACCAATCCTAAGGGGTAATTCCCCCACACAAAGTTAGGCAAGATACTTACCTCAAAATACGCTAACTCAATCCACTAATTAGTCTTTTCCACGAATATCCAATTTCGAACGGCTCGAATCTAGCCAAAGTAACTTTATACCATAAATACAAACCATAGAAAACTATTCCGGATAATAAAGTTGCAATCTTTAAAGAAAACAAAAGGTCAACTCAAAAATTCAACCCCGGGCCTGCGTCTCAGAACTCGAGAAAACTTACAAAATCCAAACACCCATTCAATAACAAGTCCAAGCGTACAAAAATTATTCAATTCCGACTTCAAATCGCCTTTCAAATCCTCAAAATATAGCTTATGAAGTTTTCACAAATTTTTCCAATTTGTCTAACCCAAAACACTAATTAAATGACAAAAACAATGATGGGTTTATGTAAAATAATCAAATCCAAGTCAAAATCGCTTACCCCGATCAACTCCTTGAAAATCTCCTCAAACATCGCCCAAAACCGAGGTCTCTCGCTCAAAAGATGAAAAATAGAACAAAACCCTCGATTTTGAAATAATATACTGCTGCCCAGTATTTGCCTTACGCGATTGCGAACAAGCACTCGCGATCGCGGAGAAATAATCCTCCCAGCTCACAAAACCTCTTACACGATCATGTGATATCAGTCACGAACGTTGTGACCAGCCATCCTCAACCTATGCGATCGCGATCCAGGCCATGCGAACGCGAAGAAAAACACGTGCCTCTCTACTGCCTCTCCTTCCTTATACACGAACACGGTCTCAAGCACGCGTTTGCGATGCACAAACTCCTTAACAATCACGATCGCTTCCCTAACCTCGCGAACATGAAGAGTAAAACACTATCAGTCACTTAGGACTCTACGCGATCGTTGGAGTACCTTCGCGAACGCATATAAGGAAAACAGAACAAAGAAAAACTAGCAGTCTTAATTCAAGAACAAATTGTCCGAACTCAATCTGATATATACTCGGGACCTCTGGGGCCCCGTCCGAACATACCAGCAAGTCCTAAATATAATATGAACTCACTCGAAGCCTCAAATCACTTCAAACAATACTAAAACCATGAATCACACATCAATTCAAGCCTAATGAACTTATGAACTTCTAACTTCTAAAACTAATGTTGAAACATACCAAACGAACTCCGATTGACCTCAAATTTTGCACACAAGTCATAATTGACACAACGGGCCTATTCTAACTTCTGAAATCGACATCCAAATCCGATATCAATAAAGTCAACTCTCGGTCAAACTTCTCAATCTTGCAAACCTTCAACTTTACAACTTTCGCCAATTCAAAACAAAACGACCTATTGACCTCCAAATCAATATCCGGACATATGCCAAAGCCCAGAATCATCATACGAAGCTATCGGAACCATCAAAAATCCATCTTAAAGTCGTCTACATAAAAGTCAAACTCCGGTCAACCCTTTCAACTTAAGCTTCCAACCTTGGGACTAAGTATCCCATTTCACTCCAAAACTCACCCGAAACCAAAATCAATCAGCCCGGCAAGTCGCATAACCACAATATAATATAGAGGAGGCAATAAATAGGGGAACATGACTAGAACGTTCAAAACAACCGGCCGAGTCGTTACATGGATGATGATAGCAAGTAGGTGAAAATCAGAAGGAAAAGAGGGAAAAACAGTTTAGGATTTTGCCTGGGCACGAAGATGTCAGCCGTTGAAGCCATTGGACTATCGATCAAACCCTAATGTCTAGAGGTCACTGTGTTTGACCTCTGGACATCGAATAATGATGATAAAATTGAAGCTAATGGTCATGCATGCTTCGATTCGACAGAACAGAGGAAGGACGATGATATACCCATGTATCGATAGGATTAGGGTTTCTGGGGGTTCAGAGTTTGAATCACTGTGATGAAAAGGCAATGTTTTATGCGGGATTCGCGGTTATAGGAGACAGATTGAACGATTTGAGTGACCTTGGAATTTGTGCAATGTAGGGATTGATGGCGGTCTGCAACTTTGAGAGAAAGGGAGAGAAAGAGGAAAGAGAGACGGTCGGTGTGGGGAGGGAATGATTAGGGTTTAGGGTGTTTGGTTAGTTTAAAATGCACAAGTGAATCTGGACCGTTAGATCGTTTGATCAACGACTCTAATATTTCAAAGTTTAAAATCATTAAAAGATTTAATATGAGGAAAAATGGACGGCCATTGGATCTTTGTGATCTGTTGGGTTGGAATAAGATATGGCAGAGACTTCCAAATAAACGAAGAATAAAGATTAATTATGAACCGTTGATCGTTGGATCAACGGCCCAGATTCATTTGTGTTTCTTTTGTGAGTATAAAGGATGGGCGTCGTGACATTCATTGATTGGTTCACAGGGATTGTCATGGATTGCCAACTAGGACAAGGCTGGGGGTTCTAGACCGTGTCGGGACGTTTGGGCTTGTGCATTTGGGCCAACTATAGCTGAAATAGAATTTAACAATTAGCCACATTGAGTTTAGTTAATTAATTGCAATTGTAGCCTTTTGAGCTTTTAACCCTTCAAATATTAACTTAATTAAACTTAATTAGTTCTAATTAAATATGATAAAATATGATCATCAAAAATATTATAAATTACTGTAATTAGTTATAATACTTCATTTATTGAATTATAAAGCTAATTCCGGCTAATTAAAATAATAAAAATAATAAAATTAAAAATTAAAGACTAATTCATTAAATTAATTGAAAAATCTATTTATTAAGATATAAAGGTTATATTAATATTTCAAAAATATAATCTATAAATGCTTAATACCAAATTAATATTAATTCAACATTGTTAATTATTATTACCTAGATATTTTAAGAAAATAGGTATTATTGAATTAAAAATATTTTACCAAATTTATTGCTAGCTAATAAGCATAACTAACTTAATTTTTAAAAGGGAGGGTCAAAATTGGTCATCAACACATTCCAATATTACTAAGTTGCGTCACTGGAAAGTAGGGAGACTATTTGTATAGGATAAAATTGGATAGTGACAGTTAGACGTATGACGAAGTGATACATGGAACTGAAGACAAGTAGGACGTGAGTCAGCAAATAACTGATATCGGATGCAAGTATGTGGCCGGTGTTGGATGATTCCTGAAGGTAGAGTAGCCGACAATAAAGATTCAAAGATTTGATATCGGATAGCATCCAATGAGCAGCCGTAAAAGAAAATATCAGTATTTATAGCCAACCGTTATGCAGCCATCAATAACGATTTTATTCTCATTCAAGAGGATCTTGCTTTGGGGATCTTATCTCCTTAAATAAGGCTATAAATAGGAGGACTAACATCATTTGGCAGGACACGAAACATTCTGTACACAAAAAAGCTATACTCTACTCTAAATTTATAACATTGTTTTCAGTTTTTGTTCTTGAATATTGTTCTCGCCTTTGCCACCAGAAAGGCTAAGTTCATAGACAGACTTGTATTTCCCTTAATTTTATTCAATATCCTCATTTCTTTTCTTATTTATTTCGTACTTTAGGATCAAATTGGTTCACTTATATATAAACCACGTTATAAATTTAACTGTATCGTCTTATGGGTAAACACTCTCTGAATTCAACAAGCATTTCTAGTATAAACTAGGAGCACAAGCAATAATGATTAAGCAAAAGAAAATCTAGCACAATAAAAGGAAATGAGAAAAAAAGTTTTACTTTTTTCACTTTTTCTACTACCCTCAAAGTGTACACAAAGAAAATATATAGAGTCTAAAATAGGTGGACAATGATATGAAACCGTTGAAGCTATTCATGATAAAAGCCATTAAAGCTTTTCAATCTGATAAGAAACGTCCAAATAATAAAAGCCATTAAGGCCAAGGTAAATCAAAACGTTATATTTTGACTTTATCAAATAGTAATATACAAAACTCACACTAATAGGTATTCAGTAGCCAGATTCATTTGGTCAAGTTGAATTCAAAAGTTTACAAATTATCTGTTACAAATGTTAAAATATATTCAAAATGATTAGTATAATAAAGACTCATTAATATGATACTAAGAGAATGAACCTAGACATGATTGTTTAAATATTCTCTTGAAATATTGAAGATATATTTTTCTAATAATCTCCCACATAGTTCAAAAAGAATATTATGAAATAGAATGAAATAAGAAGTTTCGCTAGGTTTTCACAAATGAGCATAATGCTTTAAATCTGGTGACTCTATGAACTAGAAATAGCTAAAATAAGATTAAACTTACAGAACAATTGGTGAAGTTTAAAACATCTATGAACCAAGAATTATTTTTTAATTTAAGTATCTTATCTATCGTAATATATCCCCGTACACTTTGTTGTTTGTCGCAGTTGTGCGCTTATAGGTCATGTTCGCGTCTGATTTTCATGAGTCCTCTAGAAAGTTTTGCCATTAATTTCATAAGAGCAGCCCCACTCCACACTCATATAGGTGTATCTATAAAGTATATCTATTGCATAATACATCATACTATAAAAGACTATGGATTAGATTAAGAGTTTATTAAATCAGCCTCACATCCTTGTAGTCTTGCACACTATATACACACACCATGGGAAGGGACATATTATAATAGTAAACATTTGATCAACTAATAATAACATATTACCCATATGACCTATTTCATGGGATCTCTAATAACGTAGGTGAGTTACCATCATTGTTGATGTATCTCCAATTGGCATAAGTCACATTCCCCTTGATGTTTCAGATATTAATTTTCTTCTCAAAGGTTTAGTTAGATGATCAGCCAAATTCACTTCTGACTTCGTATAATCGTGCAATATATGTGTGTATATATATATATACACACACACACCATAGGAAGGGACATATTATAATAGTGCACATCTGATCAACTAATGACTTATTATTACCCATATGAACCTATTTTTTGGGATCTCTAATCACATAGGTGAGTTACCATCATTGCTGATATATCTTTGAATTGGCAAAAGTCATATTTCCCTCGATGTTTCAGACATTAATTTTCTTCCCAAAGGTTTAGTTAGAGGATCAGCCAAATTTACTTTTGAATTCATATAATCTATCGAAATAATTTCATCTCATAGTAGCTGCTTTATCACATTACACCTCAATCGAATATGTCTACTCTTCCCATTGAAGAAATTATTTTTAGCATAAACTATTGCAACTTGAAAATCACAATGCATCGATAAAGAAGGTGTCAGTTTAGTTCCTAGTGGAATACTTGTCAAGAGATTTTTTAACCACTCAACCTCATTGCCAGCCAATTCCATTGCCACAAACTTAGATACCATGGTAGATCTAGCTATTATTGTTTGTTTAGCTGATTTTCATACCACAACACCCCCCTCCCCCCTCCCCCCCCAAAGGGGGAACACATAACCACTAGTCGATTTTATCTCATCTGAATTAGAGATCCAGTTAGCATCACTCTATCCGTCTAATATAGTGAAAAATCCACTATATTTGGTACCATAATTCATGGTACCTCTTAAATATTTTATTACTCTTGCTAATGTATTCAATGATCATGACTCGGGTTTTGAGTATATCTACTCAATCTTGTTAGCATTAATCCATTGATCTATTTGTATTGAAGATGCTTCAGTTGGCTTAAGATTAGTGAGGGCGCAACTCCGTGTATATCCAAGATAGAATACATGTGTTCCTGCCATCGGTTAAAATTATCTCCACCAAAAACCTTAATTTTTTAAACATCAGGGAGAGGTTTGGCATAGGTAATTTGTGATGGAACATCGACAGAAATAGTTGGCACAACGGGTGTAGTAGCATCGGCAACAACATTAGCAGTGTTATTCTCTATAATAACAGCGTGAGAATATCCATAAGATTGTTGTAAATATTAGTTATAAAGAATAAGAATTAGCTTGAGGCATATCAAGGACATTGTCCTTAATGATATTTCGCCCACACAGTGATAAATAAAATTAGGCATATCCCCTGAATTTAAGAAGCTCTTCTAATATAAACTAGGAGTAGAAACAATAATGATTAATCAAAAGAAAACCCAACAGAAAATGAGAAGAAATTTTTTTACTTTTTCTACTATACTCAAAGTATACACAAAGAAAATATATATAGTCTAAAATAGGTGGACAATGATATGAAACCATTGAAGCTATTCATGACAAAAGCCATTAAGGCTTTTCAATATGATAAGAAACGTCCAAAATAATAAAAGCCATTAAGGCTAAGGTTATTCAAAACGTTATAGTTTAACTTTATCAAAAAGTCACAAATCTCACACTAATAACAATTCAATAGCTAGATTCATTTGGTCAAAGTTGAATTCAAAACATTACAAATTACATGTTACAAATATTAATATATTCAAAATGATATAATTGTAATGATCTGGCTAGTCATTTTGAGTATCTTAATTCTAATTCCCTTATTTGATGCTTTACATATGTGTATTTATGGTTATGCGGCTTTCGAGGTTGATTGGTGTGATTTGGGACACTTAGTCCTTTGGTTGAAGGCTTTAGTTGTAAGAGTTGACCGGAGTTTGAATTTTATATAGACGACAGCAAAAGGCACCAATAGCTTCATATGATGATTTTGGACGTAGGCGTATGTCCGGATGTGAATTTGGAGGTCCGTAGGTTGTTTTGGCTTGAATTGGTGAAAGTTGGAAAGTTGAAGGTTTGGAAGATTGATAGGTTTGACCGAGGGTTGACTTTATTGATATGAGGCTCAGATTGTGATTTCAGAAGTTGGTATAGCTCTATTATATTATTTGAGACTTGCATGCAAAATTTGAGGTAATTTTGAGTTGTTTAGGTTTGTTCGGCGCAAGTTTTGAACTTGGAAATGTTCATTAGTTCATTAGGCTTGAATTGAGTTGTGATTCATAGTTTTAATGTTATTTGATATGATTTGAGGCCTCGAGTAGGTTCGTATTATATTTTGGTATTGGTTGGTATGTTCAGACGGGGTCTCGAGGGGCTTGGGTATGTTTTGGGTTGAGTTCGGATCAATTGGGGACATAGAGGAATTGATAAAAGTCTACTGCGATCTGGTGCTTTCGCACCTGTGTTGTTTGGGCCGCAGGTGCGGCGCCACAGAAGCGGTTAGTTGCCGAAGATGCGGCGATTGTCTAGAGAAGCTGGGACCGCAGGTGCGGACATAGAAGCGAAGATGTGCAATCGCATAAGTGAAACGTCTCCACAGAAGCAGATTTGAGTTGGTTGAGTAGGGACCGCAGGCGCGGTGCTTTGTCCGTAGAAGCGGAAGTACAGGTGTGCATTTTGCTCCGCAGAAGCAAAATTTATTGGTCTTAAGTGACGACTGCATCTGCGATGCATTTTCCGCAGATGAGACTGAAGGACCGCAAAAGCGGAAAGCTTGTACAGAATATAACTTGGTTGAGGGTTTTTATTTCATTTATCATACTTTGAGTTAGAGAGCTCGATTTTGGAGGAGATTCTGAAGCTTTAGATTGAGGTAAGTATTTTTTACTTGGATTTTTTATTATTTCATGATTCCAACCTCGATTTTAGTATTTGATTAGTGATTTGAGTTGGAAAAATTGAGTATTTTTGTGAAAACATTTCTAAAACATAAAGACGAGTTCCAAAGATAGTACAAATAAGTTTCGAGCTCCAAGACCGATAGAGGAATCGGCTCGGTATCATTATCGAGCCCATGACCAAATCGAACCGCAAGGCAACGTGAAAGTTGTCGGAGATGCATAGACTGATTGACACTCACCCCGAATGTTGAACTCGAACCAAGGCCGAGGGCTCGACCCAATACCGAGCTCGAGCCAGTATCGAGCTCGCAGACAAGAGCCGTTGCATCCGCACTAGGGGAGAGAATCTTAATGAGAATCGAGGAAGAGACAATTCATCATGGGTTCTCCATTATATATTTTTTATTATAAATAAAGTAATATCCCTCTACTATAAAAGGGGAGAATCCTTGTAAGCACAGGGATGGGGACACATTGTAAGAAAAGACTACTTCTCTTATTGAAGAATAAATCTCTTGAGCTTGTTTTACTCAGCATACTCACTCTTCTTGTTCAATAATTTATATCTCGTTTTATAGCCAAGAATCTAAACATTTCCACTTCTACGTACGATTTATATCAAGCTATATCACATATCCTTAGAACTACTTATAAATTTAACTATATCCGACTTTTCGGGTAAACAGTTTGGCGCCCACCGTGGGGCTAAGGGTAACAGTGGTTGTTTGATACAAAACTGCAATACACACCAGTTTACAACTTCGAATCAGCAATGGCAAACCCTCGATTGATGGCTTTACCTATCGACCACGATGCCGACCTTCAAGATGAAACCAAAAACTTGATACCCAGGGCCGAAAGGCCACTTAACGATGCCACTGAAGCTCGAGTCGAAGTACCTGAAATCCGAGTTGATGTACCGCTAAATGTCAATTCACAAGTGGCTCTTGAGGCAAACCAATGTTCCGAATCGGAAAAAAGCATTCAGGGCGTTACTCGATCCGTAGCTCGAGACACCCATAACGTGGAGGAGATCGGAGTCAACTTACGGATGATCTTCGAGATGTTACAAGCCCAGCAAATAGCGATAGCTCAGTTGCAGAGCCAAACTCAGGTACAAAGCCGGCGGGAGCCCAATCCGCCTCGAGAAATCACCCACAGAATGGAGTCAGCCATAGTGAAGTCAAACGAGCAAGAATTGGGGACTACTCCCGAAATTACTAAATTGCTCGAGGAACTCACAAAATGAGTCGAAGCCAACGATAAAAAAGTAGAAATATATAATTCCAGGGTCGATCAGATCCCGGGAGTTCCACCAATGATCAAAGGGCTAGATTCGAAAAAATTCATACAAAAGCCTTTTCCCTCGAGTGCAACCCCAAAACCAATCCCCAAAAATTTCCGTATGCCCAAAATTCCCAAATATAATGGTATGACCGATCCCAACGAACACGTCACCTCTTACACGTGTGCCATCGAGGGTAACAATTTAGAAGACGATGAGATCGAATCCATGTTATTAAAAAAATTCGGAGAGACCCTCTCGAAGGTAGCGATGATTTGGTATCATAATATGCCACCAAATTCCATCGATTCTTTTGCCATGTTAGCGGATTCGTTTGTAAAGGCACATGCTGGTGCCATAAAGATTGCAACAAGGAAATCGGACCTCTTCAAAGTAAAACAAAGGGATAATGAAATGCTGAGGGAGTTCGTGTCCCGATTTCAAATGGAACGCATGGAATTGCCACCAGTCACAGATGACTGGGCCGTCCAAGCTTTCACCCAAGGCTTGAATGAGCAAAGTTCAATAGAATCACGTCGGCTGAAGCAAAATTTGATTGAGTATCCAGTAATAACTTGGGCGGATGTACACAACCGATATTAGTCAAAAATTAGGGTCGAAGACGACCAGTTGGGAGCTCTTTCCGGATCCATGCATCAGAACAGGACAGCTATTAAAAACCAGAGGGACATCGAAAGAGAGAAAAGGCCGAACAGAGACCGATATCAACCGTACGTTGCAGATCGAATGAATAACGGTTCAACGCGAAATGACACTCGGAACAATCGAAGGAGTGATCGAGGACAAAATTCTCGGGGGCTTATGAGCAAGAGTGGCTTTGATAAATATGCTGATCCTATAGAGGCACCTCGGCTATCAGAGTACAATTTCAGCGTCGATGCATCGGGCATTGTATCGGCGATCGGAAGAATCAAAGATACTAGGTGGCCTAGACCCATGCAAACCGACCCTTCCCAAAGGAACCCGAATTCGATGTGCAAGTATCATGGTATGCATGGCCACAAGACCGCGGATTGCAGACAATTAAGAGAAGAGGTAGCCCGTCTATTCAATGAGGGCCACCTTCGAGAGTTCCTCAGTGACTGAGCCAAGAATCACTTCAGAGAAAGGGATGCCAGCAAAAAGGATAAACAAGAGGAACCTCTGCATATCATTCATATGATCATCGGTGGAGTCGATACTCCACAGGGACCCGTGCTCAAATACGGCAAGATACTGGCGATAAGGGAAAAACTAACTCAAAGCTATGTACTCGAGGGCACTTTATCATTCGGAATTGAAGAAGCCGAGGGCATCTCTCAACCTCACAACGACGCTCTGGTAATTTCTATCCTATTAAATAAAGTTCAAGTTAAGCGTGTCTTAGTGGATCCAGGCAGCTCTGCAAATATCATTCGATCTTGGGTAGTGAAGAAGCTCGGTTTACATAATCAAGTCGTGCCTGCAGCTCGGGTCTTAAACGGCTTCAATATGGCCAGTGAAACAACTAAAGGGGAAATTATTCTGCCCGTAAATAAGACTGGAACCATCCAAAACACCAAGTTCCACGTAATCGAAGGCGATATGAGGTACAATGCCCTAC
>AWOL01S0034426.1:1310-13041 GCA_000715115.1 Nicotiana otophora | reverse complement strand
ACAATATCAAGAATAGCGAATGAACATAGCTTGCCATTTGAGAATTTACCATCACTTTTGCAGCAGTAGCCAAATCAATATTTCAATAATTTAACGCCTAATCACTCAACAAGCTCAACATAGTTATTAACATGAATAAGAACAAATCAAAGAGTTTCACAATCTATTTAGAGCATGGAAGACATAACACATAAAGCAACATGGCATAAATAAAGTTAGTTCTACCCACATGCTTAACCCATGGCAAACGCATATACACTCGTCACCTTGTATATACATCGCCCCAACACATAGAGCACATAGCAATTAGACATAATTATATTCTAATTCCCTAAAATTAAGATTAACCAAGACACTTACCTCTTTTCGGCATAATTCAATAATCGAACACATNCACTTTTGCAGTAGTAGCCAAATCAATATTTCAATAATTTAACGCCTAATCACTCAACAAGCTCAACATAGTTATTAACATGAATAAGAACAAATCAAAGAGTTTCACAATCTATTTAGAGCATGGAAGACACAACACATAAAGCAACATGGCACAAATAAAGCTAGTTCTACCCACATGCTTAACCCATGGCAAACGCATATACACTCGTCACCTTGTATATACATCGCCCCAACACATAGAGCACATAGCAATTGGACATAATTATATTCTAATTCCCTAAAATCAAGATTAACCAAGATACTTACCTCTTTCCGGCATAATTCAATAATCTAACACAACTTTTCCTTTTGAACAAGCCTCCAAACTATCCGTATCTAGTCAAATATTACTCAAATAAGTCAAAATAAGCTTTAGGAACTACCCAGTACCAAAAGATTCGATCTATACATATTTTAAAAAGTCAACAAAAAGTCAATTCGGGCCCACATGGTCGAAATCCAAAATTAATACTAAATCTCGACTACCCATTTACCCCGAGTCCAAATATATGATTTGTTTCGAGATCCAACCTCAAATCGAGGTTTAAATCTCTAAAATATAAAATCCTAAATTTCTACCAAAAAACCTGATAAGTGTGGATTTTAACCACTTATTAGTACCTTCTTGCTTTAGTTTTTAGTCCGAAAGTAATGATCTTTGTCTCTGAATCTAATGGAAATAGTTGAATTGCAGGTGTGCTGGAGAATGTGAGCTAAATGAAGAAAAATAATTCGAAAAGGAGGTGATCTGTCCAAGTTCAGCAAAGAGGAGAAATGCTAAGAAAGGTGCAGTCCGCATAATTCCGTATACGCCCGCAAAAGCTAGTGCGGTCCGCTGAAGATGAAATGCGATCGTTGAAGAACTGGAGCTTCATGGATTTTTGGCAGAAGTGCGGTCTGTAGACTAAAAATGTGCGATCGCACTTGGTTCAGAAAACAAGTTCGCACTGACAAAGCCTGAAAGATTAGAGAATGTGCAATCGAACAAGTCTGAAGCCTCCTCAAATGCCGCCCGCAAAAATTCATGTGAGGCCCTAGAAGGTAAAGTGCGGCAGTAGAATTCCTCCAACTGAAAGCACTCCCAACAATAACCAACCAAAGTGCGGACTGCAGAAGTTAAAGTGTGGCCGCAAAACCCTCCGAAGGGTATTTTTGTCAGAAATTTCGGAGCACTATAAATAGGCATGTATCACTTTTAGGGCATCTTTTTGTATTGTAGCAGCAACTTATAGTTTTTCTTAGCTATTTGGGACAACTTTGAGCTACAATTAGAGAGGATCAATTATTTTCCATTTTATTTTAGCTTTATGACTTTAATATCTTCTTCCTTTTATCTTTCTATGTTCATTGCCATGAGTAGCCAGATATTTATCTAGGGTTGTGATCCAACCCTAGTGTCTAAAACTTATGGGTATTTAATATTAATGCTTGCTATTGATTGAGTTATTGTTATTTAGTTTTTTTTTTATGCTTTAAAGTTAGAATTAATGGTTGCAAACATTGATTCATGCCTATTTGACTTTGTTATTACTTGAGAAAGAGGAATTTTGTCTAGAAAAACTTGGCTAACAAGAAATTAAACTAGTTGAAGTATCGATTAGTTTAATTAAAGAATTTGAACTAGAGATAGGGTTAATCTAACTTGGACTCATATTCAGTTACTTCCATTTCTACCCATTTGGACTTGAGAGAGCCAATGTGGGCATAATCATTCTTTACCGAGAGGTATTGAGTGAGTACTTGTGTATTGAGAGTCATAACAAATCCCTATCTTCCAAGCAAGCATATATTTGCTCTATCCATTAGGTTTACACCTAGGTTAAGGTTACAACCCTAGGTTTTCTCTATTTGACAAAACTTCAAAAATATTTCAATTAATACTTGTTTGCTAGCTTAGTCAAAATCATTGGTAGTTTAATTTATCAAAATTGATACACACTTTTGTTTGGAAGTCAAATCTAGTTATTTCGAGTTTCTCTCTTGAGTATTTACCTTAACACGTAATTTAAACCTCTTGTGGATTCAATCCCGACTCGTGTTGGGTATATTATTGTAATGACCGTTTCATATTCCCTTAATTGGGGTGTGAATTGGACGTGATCAATTTTTAGCACCATTGCAGGAGAGTTTACAGTGTTAGCTATATACTTTTTACATTTGTTTCTTGAAGTATATTCTTTTACTTTTGTGACTCTAACTTGTTGAAGTGATTGTAAGTTCCAAATGGTGAACAACGAGCTTGGAAACACACCATTGGGAGAGGTAGATGGCGAAAAGGAACACCTTGAAGAAATGCCACAAGTTCCACAACAAATCCGTCGAGGCCGTGGGAAACAAGACAATGTGCCTCTATCTCTCCCACCTCCACCACCACCACAGCCACAAGAGGCGCAACATCAGATTTTTTCCAATGAAGGGTATGCAAGTGCCATAGTCCCTCATCGCATTAGGGCGGGCAACTTCTAAATTACCAATGTGATTCTCACTTTGCTTGAGCAACAAGATTATTTCACCGGGGTGCTGAGTTAAAATGCTTACAAACATTTGAAAGGTTTTTTGGAGACGTGTTGGGAAAGCAAACGAATAAATGTTTCAGAAAATGTATTGCGATTAAGGCTTTTTCCCTTCTCACTAAGGGGTAAGGCTTTGGATTGGTTGGAATGCTTGCCTAATCATCCTATTCATAATGGTATGAATTGGTGCGAAGTTTATTTCAAAGTTCTTCCCTCCCGGACATATGGCAATTCCACGATATAATATATTGGCTTCAAGCAAGAGCTCAATGAACCTTTGTATGAATTTTGGGAGCGATATCGGACTATGGTGAAGGAGTATCCGAACAATGATATGACCGACAACATGATCCAAAAAACTTTTTATCTTGATATTAATATCATGAATCAATGTGTGGTTAATCAATTGGCCAGAGGAAACTTCATGACATCACCTTATGCAGAGGCATGTGAGATTCTTGATGAGATGGTGAAAACATCTTTGGCTTGGCAATCCCAAGCTAATATTACATGATTCATCTTCATAAAGAATTGCAAGGCCATGGGTAAGCTATTGCCGAACTGACCACAACCATGGCTCAACTCGCTAAGGCTCAACTTTATCAAACTTAAGTTCCTGAGAAAGTTTATGCTATGGAAGGGGTGAGTGTCTTGACCAACAAGAATAGGACTAAAGGTCCTCTAGTTCAATCCCGGGTGGAGACTTATGCACATGATGAAGGTGGCGATGACCAAGATGACTCTTATCAAGAGGAGGAAGAAGAGGTACAATTTGTGAACAATTACCAAGGGCAACAAAGTAATTTTCAAGGCTCCAATAAAAATCAATGGCGTTCTAAAGATAATCAAGGCAATTGAGGTTCTAACAATAAAGGAAATTGGCATAACAACAAAAACAACCAAGGGAATTGGGTAGGTAACTATCAAGAAAATTGGGGAAACAATAAATATCATCCAAATCAGAGTTCAGGTTTTCAAAGACCCCCAAATGTACCAATAACCGAGCAACCCACCTCCTTATCCTTTCCATGGTTAAAGTTCTTCAAGCAAGGAGATGGACAGTATTGAGAATATGTTCAAGCAAATGATGGAAAATAATGCGGATTCGGATGCCCAACTTGCCTCACATACCACATAAATCCGTAGTCTTGAAGTTCAAATGGGAAAAATATCTCAAGCTCTTAATATTCATCCTAAATATGCATTACCAAGTGATATGGTGGTGAACCCAAAGGGTTGTAACAATACATGGCATGTTACAACAGTTATCACAAGAAGTGGAAGAGGCAGGAATGTACCCACCTCAAATGAAAATCAACTTGTAGATGATGACCAAATGATCCAAGAGGAGAAAATCCCACAAAATGATGTTCAANCAAAATATTCGATCTATATCATATTTGAAAAGGTCAACAAAAAGTCAATTCGGGCCCACATGGTCGATATCCAAAATTAAGACTAAATCTCGACTACCCATTCACCCCGAGTCCAAATATATGATTTGTTTCGAGATCCAACCTCAAATCGAGGTTTAAATCTCTAAAAATACAAAATCCTAAATTTCTACCAAAAATAAGTGTGGATTTTAACTACTTATTAGTACCTTCTTGCTTTAGTTTTTAGTACGAAAGTAATGATCTTTGTCTGTGAATCTAATGGAAATAGTTGAATTGCAGGTGTGCTGGAGAATGTGAGCTAAATGAAGAAAAATAACTCGAAAAGGAGGTGATCTATCCAAGTTCAGCAAAGAGAAGAAATGCTAAGAAAGGTACAGTCCGCATAATTCCTTCTACGGCCGCAAAAGCTAGTGCGGTCCGCTGAAGATGAAATGCGATCGTTGAAGAACTGGAGCTTCATGGATTTTTGGCAGAAGTGCCGTCCGTAGACTAAAAATGTGCGATCGCACTTGGTTCGGAAAATAAGTTCGCACTGACAAAGCCTGAAAGATTAGAGAATGTGCAATCGAACAAGTCTGAAGCCTCCTTAAATGCAGCCCGCAAAAATTCATGTGAGGCCGTAGAAGGTAAAGTGCGACAGTAGAATTCCTCCAACTGAAAGCACTCCCAACATTAGCCCACCAAAGTGCGGACCACAGAAGTTAAAGTGCGGCCGCAAAACCCTCCGAAGGATATTTTTGTCAGAAATTTTGGAGCACTATAAATAGGCATGTATCACTTTTAGGGCATCTTTTTTGTATTGTAGCAGCAACTTATAGCTTTTCTTAGCTATTTGGGACAACATTAAGCTACAATTAGAGAGGATCAATTATTTTCCATTTTATTTTAGCTTTATGACTTTAATTTCTTCTTCCTTTTATCTTTTTATGTTCATTGCCATGAGTAGCCAGATGTTTATCTAGGGTTGTGATCCAACCCTAGTGTCTAAAATTTATGGGTATTTAATATTAATACTTGCTATTGATTGAGTTATTGTTATTTAGTTTTGTTTATGCTTTAAAGTTAGAATTAATGGTCGCAAACATTGATTCATGCCTATTTGACTTTGTTATTACTTGAGAAAGAGGAATTTAGTCTAGAAAAACTTGGCTAACAAGAAATTGAACTAGTTGAAGTATCGGTTAGTTTAATTAAAGAATTTGAACTAGAGATAGGGATAATCTAACTTGGACTCATATTTAGTTACTTCCATTTCTACCCATTTGGACTTGAGAGAGCCAATGTGGGCATAATCATTCTTTACCGAGAGGTATTGAGTGAGTACTTGTGTATTGAGAGTCATAACAAATCCCGATCTTCCAAGAAAGCATATATTTGCTCTATCCATTAGGTTTACACCTAGGTTAAGGTTACAACCCTAGGTTTTCTCTATTTGACAAAACTTCAAAAACATTTCAATTAATACTTGTTTGCTAGCTTAGTCAAAATCATTGGTAGTTTAATTTAGCAAAATTGATACACACTTTTGTTTGGAAGTCAAATCTAGTTATTTTGAGTTTCTCTCTTGAGTATTTACCTTAACACGTAATTTAAACCTCTTGTGGATTCGATCCCGACTCGCGTTGGGTATATTATTGTAATGACCATTTCATATTCCCTTAATTGGGGTGTGAATTGGACGTGATCAATTTTTGGCGCCATTGCAGGGGAGTTTACAGTGTTAGCTATATACTTACGTTTGTTCCTTGAAGTATATTCTTTTACTTTTGTGACTCTAACTTGTTGAAGTGATTGTAGGTTCCAAATGGTGAACAACGAGCTTGGAAACACACCATTAGGAGAGGTGGATGGCGAAGAGGAACACCTTGAAGAAATGCCACAAGTTCTACAACAAATCCGCCGAGGCCGTGGGCAACAAGACAATGTGCCTCTATCTCTCCCACCTCCACCACCACCACAGCCACAAGCGGAGCAACATCAGATTTTTTCCAATGAAGGGTATGCAAGTGCCATAGTCCCTCATCGCATTAGGGCGGGCAACTTCTAAATTATCAATGTGGTGCTCACTTTGCTTGAGCAACGAGATTATTTCACCGGGGTGCTGAGTTAAAATGCTTACAAACATTTGAAAGGTTTTTTGGAGACGTGTTGGGAAAGCAAACGAATAAATGTTTCAGAAAATGTATTGCGATTAAGGCTTTTTCCCTTCTCACTAAGGGGTAAGGCTTTGGATTGGTTGGAATGCTTTCCTAATCATCCTATTCATAATGGTATGAATTGGTGCGAAGTTTATTTCAAAGTTCTTCCCTCCCGGGCATATGGCAATTCCACGGTATGAAATATTGGCTTCAAGCAAGAGCGCAATGAACCTTTGTATGAATTTTGGGAGCGATATCGGACTATGGTGAAGGAGTGTCCAAATAATGATATGACCGACAACATGATCTAAAAGACTTTTTATCTTGATATTAATATCATGAATCAATGTGTGGTCAATCAATTGGCCAGAGGAAACTTCATGACATTACCTTATGCAGAGGCATGTGAGATTCTTGATGAGATGGTGAAAACATCTTTGGCTTGGCAATCCCAAGCTAATGTTACATGATTCATCTTCATAAATAATTGCAAGGCCATGGGTAAGCTATTGCCGAACTGACCACAACCATGGATCAACTCGCTAAGGCTCAACTTTATCAAACTCAAGTTCCTAAGAAAGTTCATGCTATGGAAGGGGTAAGTGTCTTGACCAACAAGAATAGGACTAAAGGTCCTCTAGTTAAATCCCGGGTGGAGACTTATGCACATGATGAAGGTGGCTATGACCAAGATGACTCTTATCAAGAGGAGGAAGAAGAGGTACAATTTGTGAACAATTACCAAGGGCAACAAAGCAATTTTCAAGGCTTCAATAAAAATCAATGGCGTTCTAAAAATAATCAAGGCAATTGAGGTTCTAACAATAAAGGGAATTGGCATAACAGCAAAAACAACCAAGGGAATTGGGTAGGTAACTATCAAGAAAATTGGGGAAACAATAAATATCATCCAAATCAGAGTTCGGGTTTTCAAAGACCCTCAAATGTACCAATAACCGAGCAACCCACCTCCTTATCCTTCCCATGGTTAAAGTTCTTCAAGCGAGGAGATGGACAGTATTGATAATATGTTCAAGCAAATGATGGAAAATAATGCGGATTTGGATGCCCAACTTGCCTCACATACCACATAAATCCATAATCTTGAAGTTCAAATGGGAAAAATCTCTCAAGCTCTTAATATTCCTAAAGATGCATTACCAAGTGATATAGTGGTGAAACTAAAGTGTTGTAACAATACACGGCATGTTACAACGGTTATCACAAGAAGTAGAAGAGGCAGGAATATATCCACCTCAAATGAAAATCAACTTGTAGATGATGACCAAATGATCCAAGAGGAGAAAATCCCACAAAATGATGTTCAAGGACATGATGATGTCCGGAATGATATTGATGATAGTGTGGAGGAGACCTGAGAAGAGGTGAACCCGTCTAGGGAATCCATCATTGACATGCCAGATCCGATAGTGCAAAAAGCCAAGGCACCATTTCCTACGCCTCCACCTCCTTACCCTCAAAGGCTTGCTAAACAAAATGGTGAGAACCAATTCAAGAAGTTCATTCAAATTAACAAAGGTCTCTATTATTGGTGAAAGCTTTGGATCAAATGCCCGGTTATGCCAAGTTTATGAAAGATTTTGTGACAAAGAAGAGGTCGATGAACTTTGAAACAATCAAAGTCACTCATCAAGTGAGTGCAATTGTTAATTCCATGGCTCCTAAGTTGGAGGATATTGATGCTTTCATAATTCCTTGTACTATTAGAAGTGCCGAGTTTGCTAAAGCTCTTTGTGATCTTGGGGCGAGTATCAATTTTATTCCCTATTCGGTGTTCAAGACTTTGGGGATTGGAAAACCAAGGCCCATATCGATGAGGATGCAAATGGCCGATCGCACAATGAAGAGACTGTTGGGAGTGATTGAGGATGTATTAGTCCGAGTTGATAAATTTATTCTTCCGGCGAACTTTGTGATTCTAGATTGTGAGGTTGATTATGAAGTGCCTATCATTCTTGGAAGGCCTTTCCTTACTACGGGTAAGGCCTTTTGTGATGTTGAAGCCAGGGAACTCACTTTTCGGGTTGGTGATGAACAAGTAGTATTTCATATGTGCAAGTCGATGAGTCAACCAAATAGAAATGGAGTGCGCTCTTTTGTGGATTTGGTGACCGATGTCATTGTTGATGATACTAGTGCTACAATCAATGTCGGCGATATGTTGGAAGCCTTTTTGCTCAACTTTGATGATGATGAGATGGATGGTTTCATGGAATGTGTGAATTCGTTGTAAGGTATGGGATATTACAACTATGCACCCCGAAAGTTGTCATTGGATCTTGAGAATAGGAAGACTCATCCTACAAAGCCTTCAATTGAAGAGCCACCGACCTTGGAGTTGAAGCCATTGCCACCTCACTTTCGGTATGAATTTCTTGGCCTTTGCTCTACTTTATCGGTTGTTATTTCTACTTGTTTGACTAACGTGTAGCTAAATTCCACATTGACAGTTTTGCAAATGAGGAAGAAAGCTATTGGGTGGACTTTGGCGGACATTCGGGGTAAAAGCTCGCATTTTTCATGCATAAAATCAAGTTGGAGGATAGAGCTAAACCTTCCATTGAACATCAAAAAAGACTCAATGAGGCATGCAAGAGGTGGTCAATAAGGAGATTATCAAATTGTTGGATGCCGGGGTTGTCTACCAAGAAGATGGGCATGATGGTTGTTACCAATGATAAGAAAGAGTTGATACCTACAAGAACTATCACCGGTTGGAAAATTTGTATGGATTATCGTAAACTCAATAAAGTCAAAAGGAAGGACCACTTTCCTCTTTCTTTCATGGATCAAATGCTTGATAGGTTGGCCGACTGTGCCTTCTATTGCTTTCTTTGTTACTTAGGATACAACCAAATTCTTATTGCACCGGAAGACTAAGAGAAAACCATATTTACATGTCCATATGATACGTTTGCTTTTAAACGGATGCCTTTTGGATTGTGCAATGCACCGATGACTTTTCAGCGGTGTATGATTGCTATTTTTATGGACATGGTGGAAGAATACCTTGAGGTATTTATGGATGACTTTTTGGTGGTTAGGGATTCATTTTATGATTGTATTGATAATTTGGACAAGGTGTTGTCTAGATATGAGGAAACAAATTTGGTACTCAATGGGAGAAATGTCATTTTATGGTTGAGGAAGGCATCGTCCTTGGCTATAAGATTTCAAAGAATGGTATTGAAGTGGATAATAAAAAGATTGAAGTTATTTCTAAGATTCCACCCCTACCTCGGTGAAGGGTGTGAGGAGTTTCTTGGGCCATGCAGGATTCTACCGGCAGTTTATCAAAGACTTTTCTAAAGTGGTGAACCCTTTGTGCAAACTCCTCGAGAAGGATGCCAAATTCAATTTCAATGATGATTGTATGAGAGATTTTGAACAATTGAAGCTCAAGATGACAACTACTCCTATCATTACATCTCTAAGTTGGAGCTTGCCATTTGAGCTCATGTGTGATGCAAGTGATATAGCGGTTGGGGCTGTTTTGCGGCAACGTATCAACAAAGGTTTTCATCCGGTCTACTATGCTAGTAAGACCATGAATAGTGCCTAATCAATTATACCGTTACGGAGAAGGAGCTCCTTGCCATTGTGTTTGCTATTGAGAAGTTCTGCCCATACTTGACGGGTGCTAAAGTTATTGTCCACACGCATCATGCGGTGCTTCACTATCTTATGAGCAAAAAAGAATCTAAGGCTCGTTTGATAAGATGGGTGCTTTTGTTTCAAGAGTTTGATATTGATCTCCAAGACAAGAAGGAAAGTGATAATCAAGTGGCAGACCACTTACCTCGTTTGGAGGAGGCAGGGAGGCCACATGATGGCCTTGGGATCAATGACTCTTTTCCGATGAGCAACTCTTGGCACTTTCAATGAAAGAGGTGCCATGGTTTGCGGATTTGGAAAATTTTCTTGTGAGTGGTATCATTCTGGAAGAGTTCATTTCAAACCAAAGGAAGAAGATCAAGAGGGATTGCAAAGACTACTATTGGGATGAATCATACCTTTTATGGATTTGCGCGGATGGGGTGATTAGAAGATGTGTGCCGGAGGAGGAACAAAGTGATATTCTTGGGGCTTGCCATTCTTTGCCCTATAGTGGCCATCATAGTGGAGCACGAACGATGACTAAAGTCCTAAGTTGTGGTTTCTATTGGCCGACTCTCTACAAAGATGAAAATGAGTTAGTGAGAAGATGTGATGTATATCAACGGGCCGGAGGAATTTCAAAGAAACATGAGATGCCCCTTACAACCATCTTGGAGATTGATATCTTTGATGTTTAGGGCATTGACTTCGTGGACCCTTTTGTGAGTTCTTGTGAAAACACCTGCATTTTTAGCTGCAGTGGATTATGTGTCTAAATGGGTTGAAGCCGTTGCTTTACCCAATAATGAGGCTAGAAGTGTGGTGACTTTCTTGAAGAGGAATATTTTCACAAGGTTTGGCACTCCGCGGGCAATCATAAGTGATGGAGGGTCGCATTTTTGCAACAAGGCTTTTGACACTTTGTTTAAAAAGTATGGTGTCACTCACAAAGTGACTACTCCCTATCACCCAAAAGCAAGTGGTCAAGAGGAAGTTTCCAACTGTGAGATAAAGAGTATTTTGTCCAAGACGGTGAATTCAAATCGTTGGATTGGTCTAAGAAGCTTAATGATGCTCTATGGGCATATAGAACGGCTTACAAAACACTTATCGAAATGTCTCCATACCAGTTGGTGTTCGGAAAAGCTTATCATCTTCCGGTGAAATTAGAGCACAAGGAAATGTGGGCCTTGAAGAAAATAAATTTTGATTGGATGTAGCTTCTAACTTGTGGGTTGCACATCCGATGAATTGGATGAATTCCGGTACCATGCATATGAGAGATCTTCCTTGTACAAAGAAAAGATAAAGTACCTTCATGACAAGTAGTTTGAGGTACCATGCATATGAGTGATCTAGAATTGTTGTTCAACTCAAGGTTGAGGATTGTAAGGCCCCGTAAAAAATTGCAAAAGAAAATAATATTTCGTGGTGCCGAATTAGTTTTATGTGTTGAGGATTATAGAAATTCTTCACGTCGATCTTGCAAGCCGCGGCTCAGAATTTTTGGGTTGAACAATGACTAAGGGATAAAGGAAAATTTTCGGCAAAAGAAGACATTTCTGCGGCCCACTATGCGGTCGCATAATCACTCTGCGGACCGCATAATGGTCGCAGAGTGAGACAAGAA
>AWOL01S0034420.1:14513-28908 GCA_000715115.1 Nicotiana otophora | reverse complement strand
AAAATAGCATAATCCTAACACAACTACATTCTTGAGGATGCTCTTTTGCATTATGGTGCTGGAAAGGTTGGACTTGCAAATGAAAAGGTAGTTGATGAATATCCAATTTGGTTTCTCGTGTTTGCACTTAGTTGTTGTAGCTGGGAAGTAGTAATAGCAGTTCTGCCTTTAAACTTAAGCCCAAAAGGTTTAAAATCAAGATCAGTATTGACTGCACTAGTATCCTTCATAACCTTAGTCCCATTTGATTGCTCTTTTAACCCCAACAATAAGTTTTCTAGGAGCAGTTGCTGGAGGTGTATTTGGAATGCACCCATGCCAAATCTAGTATTGTTTCCCCTTCCTCTGCCACTGCTTGTATTAGTTGCACTAAATTCTTGAGTTGCTTGACTTCCTTAGTTTTCTTGAGTTGCTTGAGTTGACTGTCTACTTGTAGACTCTCCAATTCCACCCTAAAAAAAATTCCAATTATAACATTTATTTAAGTTAGCATTTGAAGTGAAAAGAAAGGTGAAAAAGATACAACTTACCCTTGATTTGAAGGAAGACTTGTTATGGCCTGCTTGATGATATTTTGAACATGCCATCTTCTCTCCTTGCTTGGAGAGCTTGCCATACTTCGTTTTTAAAGGCTAATTCTTGGCCTTTCTTCTTTTTTTAGGGGGTCTGCCTAGCATTGGATTTTGTGCTGGAGGCCTAATTACCATGTTATTAGTGTCAAGCCACATCTTCATGTTAGGGATTGTTCAAGAAAGTATTGATATGCCTTGAAAAATGTCTCCTTTCTATGCCTGTTATTCACATAATTATATGGTTCTTCTTCTTGGTGATGGATTGCGCATATTGCATGTGCACAAGAGACCCCTCTTAACTGCTAGGATCTACAAATGCATGTTCTTCTCCTCAACTTCACTATATATACGTATTCATACTCATCAACCTCAAACCTATCAGTTCCAAACCACAAAACTTTGCATTTCCTAGAAAACTCCTTATTTGCTTCTAGAATCACCCTTGTCATAGGAGAAATGTCTGTAATCCAAATCTCTGTAAACTTTATCATATCAACATGTCTCCTAACTACTTTATATCTAATGTTCTCTAATATGCTAATAATAGACTAGTGCCTAGGTGCCAATATCCATGAATTAAAGGTCTCACACATATTATTTTCTACAATATCACATTTGAAGTGTTCAAGAAAAAAAGCTCTACACCAATACTCTTCGTTATACTTCAATTTGCTTTCACATATATTTTTTCAAGTTTTCCCAACCAGTTCTTCTTTCAACTTCACCTCAAAACTAGCCTTAGAGTACCTCAAAAATTGCTTTCTCATGTCCTCACCTCTCCATGTTTTTGACCAGTTAGACCATATATGCCTAGCACACATTCGATACTCAAAATTTGGTAGTAATTCGGGAATGCTTGGTACCAATCCCTACAAAACATAAATGAATCAAACAGTACAAAATAGAGATGAATAAAACAAAATAATAACACATGAAGTAGAAAATTAAGCCAGAATGTTTTGGTAAAATACCTTTTGCGTATCAAACATAACTGTTAATCCAACTTCATCTCCTAACTCCAAATCAGATATTAAGTTGTATATAAACCAACTCCAAGATGCTTTTGACTCATTGTCTATCACATCCCATGCAATGGGATATTAAGACTAGATAAAGGATCTCAAGTTATCGCAATAGATCAATATTTTCTTTAATGATCAAGTTTGCCTTTACAAATGAGAAATTATTGGTTCCCCAAATACACGCAATTATACGTGGCCGTCAAATAATAAAGTGACTAGAAAGTCAGATGTCAAACCCACAGAGACTTAGATCAATTGTCAACTAAGCAAACTAAAATCAATTAATTATCCAAGATATTTAAGAATGATGTTTTTCTATAATTCTACTATTGCGGAAATTAAACAAGTAACAACTAATTTATCAAGAATGCAAATGTGTATGATGAGATTTTAATTCAGAGGAGGTAAAAATTCCAGGGTTGTGGTTGGTTTATCAATCCTATTAAGTTCAATAATCACACTCGTTAATCCAGAATATCTATGGTTGCTTTAACCGGATCGTTTATATGAATAGCATTTTCCCACAATACTATTCGCCTGCCCACAATATATCAATCCTATATTCCTATGATATTGAGTCTATCATGAACGAATATAATACGTTATTCAATTAAGCAAGACTTTTAGGTATATTCCTATCCTAACCGCGAAATTGTCCCTCGAGTCACAGGTTCAGAAACAAGCTCTCTCTAATTCTACTCTAATCTAAACACGGCTTTCCCAAGTATAGCATAGATAGTAGGGTGAATTAGAGTCAACTACAACCCTAGAACTAGAGTGCTTAGCCACTCATGTTCGTAGTAACAATTTTTCAAGTATTTTGCATAAGAAAATTACAAAGAAAAGATAAATGAATGAAGAACTCGCTGATTTTCTCCTCCAAAAGTTGTTCCACGTGATGTTCTTGCCTCCGGTCCCAAAAACACCTCTAATAATGGTGTTTAATGACTATTTATATGTGTAGGGAAAACGTCTAAACGAAATAACCAAGTTTAAAATCAAAAAGGAGACAAAACAGGCTTTAAAACCCGGAACACCCTCGCTACAGGCTTCACGGCGCGAGGCAAAACGCGAGCTTCATCTCGCTGTAGCCCGTGCGACGCAAGCTCTGTCGCGCGCTTTAATCCTCGCCTCTCCTTCTCTAATGCGAGCAAAGTAGCTTGCTACGCCTGCTGCTGCTTCGATTCAATTTTGTTGGCTAACATTTCCAATTCACGTTTTTGTTTCTTTTTTCAATTGTTCTTTTTGTCTTCTTTTGATTTGTCTCTTTTGCCTTCCTTTGTAATGTTAAACTTTAATCCTTATATATCCACTAATTAAATAATCATAACTCCATTCTTGTAGTGTATAAAATACATATAAAATCTATATTTTGTTTCCAATTTCATCTTCAACGTACCTACACATAAAATAAACTCAATTAAGCACAAATATAATATAGTTTAGCATTAAATCCCCAAAATATAAGGTAAGTAATGCACCAAAAATATGGAATTATAGCCAAACATCACTACCCCACACTTAAACGATGCTCGTCCTCGAGCAATCAAACTACACTTTATATAGACACGACTTTTTAAAACAATTCTCCTAACTCATCACACCAAGAATCTTTAAAATAGACTAAACACATGGGTGTAACATCTTCACCTTAAGATTTGACTCACAAGTACTATGCATTATTCATCGCTCACTCACTTACTCTAACATAGAGGTCAATGACAGTATTACCTTTCCTTCATGAATCAAGTGCCCTCACACAACAAAAGAGAGTAGTTCCACACATATTAAAATTTAAGAATAATTAGGAACTCAAGATAGGAAGAATTCACTCACTCTCATAAATAACATTCATATGCCACAAAAGATGCACCATAGGCTTTCCCGTAGTGTACTACTCTACTAATCGAGCCCATTCAGTCTATGATCAAGTATGGCTTTAATTGGTTGTAATGTAGGCTGCGGGTCGGGTAGGATACATTTGGATATAAGAGTGACTACACCTCCCTAAGAACTTTAATACATATACTTTAACATTCAAACCCCATACTTATGTCAAACAAAACTCCACCTTCACATCAATGTATATTACTCCATACTTTTTTGAGCACAATTACATCATAAGTCACCACTATCAATGAATATTTTTCACAACAATACAACTATATATATAATTTTTTTTTTCTTTCTTTTTTAATTCACGTGGCTCTTACTTTTTTAAAACAGTGCACCTTTCTCCTTATTTCATTAGTTCCACTCAAAAGCCAAACCAACCATCCCACACTTTAACTTTTACAAAGTTCATTACAATTCAAGTGCTCATGAGAGGTTAAAAGGTTCAAATATATGATTAATTCAAACAAATGGGTAAGGCTTGTAATGTGGTTTCCAAAGAAACAGGATTACAGGCTCAAAGGGGTTAACTACGATACATAACAATTAGGCGGGTAAACTATATATATCTGGCTCAAGATCGGACTCATCAAGACACTCTAGTCAAAGCAGTTAAGCAAATTTAAGATCATACAATTTAAGGTATTATACAAGAGTCAAAAACTGAGCCTAAGTGTCACAACCAAAATACTCACTATTATCAAGGCATAACAAAGTCAAGAGACATTACTTCAATTCAATTCATCTCACAATGGCTCCTACTCCTAAAAATAATAAAACTAACTACACCCGGTTCGAACAAAACCCTTGAAAAAGAACCATGGCACAAAAAAACAAGGGGGAATTACTACACTATATACAAAGAAAATCTTTTTGTCCATTTTCCTTAGACTTAAATCCCTCAAGAAAACTGTCTAGGAGATCCATCGTCGGGAAAAATCCAATTTTTCTACTTCTTTCTCCAATTTTTTTCATAGCTACTAAAATACTAAAACACTACACAACTACGAAAACAAAAATAAGAAGTTAATATTTTTCTAACATCCTACTACTAATTATCTATAGAATTCTCCCACCCCACACTTAAAAGAGTGCAGTGTCCCCAATGTACAAATAAAGCAAAACGATAACGATGATGGACAAGAAACTCCCTGAAGGGCCAAAGGCTGAAGCAATAGCGGCTCACGGGGTACTTAGACTTCCCCCAGACATGGTCCTTTATGTGGGCACCTCACACTTAGTTCTCACCATCTAACTCACTTTTGCACACTTTCAATGGATTTGCCTCCTATGCTTATAATCCTGCAAAACAAAAACAAACACTACAACAATAATAAGATAAAAAATAAAAATAAAAGAAAGCAGCAAAAATGGGTTGCCTCCCAACAGGCGCGTGATTTAACATCGCGGCACGATACAGAATCTCGTCTAATCATTGGCAAGTAACACCTTCGACTTCTGACGATCAAAGTCACCTCCATAATAGTGCTTTACTCTTTGTCCGTTCACTAAGAACATTCTCTCGCCACCTAAGATGCGCAACTCAATTTCACCATGTGGAGTGACTCCCACTACCTCAAACAGGCCCGACCATCTCGATTTGAGCTTCCTCAGAAAGAGTCTTAACCTTGAATTTAACAAGAGAACCAATTGACCTGGTTCGAACTAGCGATGGTGGATATGCTTATCATACCAGCACTTGGTCTTTTCTTTATATAACTTGGCATTCTCATACGCATGCAAGTGAAACTTATCAAGCTCATTCAATTGCAACACCCGCTTTCTACCCACTAATTCTGCATCAAAGTTGAGCTTCTTTATTGCCTAATAGGCCTTGTGCTCAAGTTCCACCGATAAATGGAATGCCTTCCCATAAACTAGCTTGTAAGGGGAGGTTCCGATTGGAGTTTTTTTAGGCAGTCCGGTATGCCCATAGAGCATCATCAAGCTTTGAAGCCCAATCTTTCCTACTTGCACTAACCGTCTTCTCCAGGATTTTCTTTATCTCTCTATTTGAGACTTCAACTTGCCCCCTAGTCTGAGGATGGTAAGCAATTGCAACCTTATGTTTGACCCCATTTTGTGATAAGACATTATCCAAGAGCTTGTTATAGAAATGGGTGCCCCCATCACTATTCATCACTCTCGGAGTGCCGAGCCTTGTAAAGATATGCTTTTTCACAAAGTTGACCACAATCTTGGCATTATTGGTAGGAAGAGTAATGGCCTCCACCTACTTCGACACATAGTCA
This sequence comes from Nicotiana otophora, assembly GCA_000715115.1. NCBI lineage: Eukaryota > Viridiplantae > Streptophyta > Magnoliopsida > Solanales > Solanaceae > Nicotiana > Nicotiana otophora. The sequence goes on along the minus strand of AWOL01S0034420.1, from coordinate 23,169 downwards.
ACGACCACCAAAATGTGCTTACACTCACTGGACAAGGGTAACAGACCCATAAAATCAATTCTCGACACATCAAAAATTTCAACCTCTATAATACCGTGCAATGGCATCTTATGGCTTTTCGTGATTGTTCCTGTTCTCTGGCACCTATCACACCTCCTCACGAACTCATGGGCATATTTAAACAACCTAGGAAAATAAAAACCCGATTGCAACACCTTAGCTGTCATTTTGTCACCCGCATAATGACCACCATAAGACGACGCATGACAGTCATGTAAGATAGCATTTATTTCAGATTCGGGCACACATCTTCTGATTAACTGATCGGTACAAGATTTGAACAAAAATGGATCATCCCACATATATGACCCCGCATCCCGCAAGAACTTCTTTTTAGCATAAGGTTCAAGATCAGGCAACATCTCTCCACTTGCTAGATAGTTCACAAAATCTGCATACCATGGCACCTCCCCAACAGTAATGGCTAACAATTGCTCATCCGGGAATGTTTCCTTGATGACATCTCCCTCAGCTACATAATTCCGAGTTTCTAACCTGGATAAGTGATCAACCACTTAATTCTCTGTTCCTTTACGGTCTCGAATCTCCAAATCAAATTCCTGCAAGAGTAAAACCCAACGGATTAGCCTTGGTTTAGCATATTTCTTTTCAAACAAATATCTGATGGCTGCATGGTCTGTGTAGACGATGATTTTGGTGCCAACCAAATAGGCCCAAAATTTATCGAACGCCCACACTACAACAAGCAACTCCTTTTCTGTCACAGTATAATTTATTTGAGCAGGAGTAATAGTCTTGCTTGCTTAGTAAATGGAGTGAAAACTTTTGCTCCTCCTCAGGCCCAACATGGCCCCAGTTGCACCATCACTAGCGTCACACATCAGCTCAAATGGCTCTTTCCAGTCAGGAGCCACTATGATTGGTGCACTCACTAACTTCTTTTTCAGCTCCTCGAATGCTTTCAGACAAGCATCGTCAAACTTGAACGGCACATCCTTCTCTAACAACCTGCACAAAAGAGAGATAAATTTTGAGAAATCCTTTATAAATCGGTGATAAAAACCTACATGCCACAAAAAACACCTAACTCCTTTCACTGAAATCGATGGTGGCAACTTTTCAATTGCTTCCACCTTAGCTTTATCAACTTCCACTCCATCTTTGGACACCTTGTGCCCTAACACTATACCTTCACGTACCATAAAATGGCATTTTTCCAATTCAGTACCAGATTAGTCTCCTCACACATGGCAAGAACTTTAGCAAGATTGGTCAAGAATTCATCAAACAAAGGACCAAACACAGAAAAATCATCCATAAAAACCTCCACAAACCGTTTCACCATATCGGTGAAAATAGCCATCATACACCTTTAAAAAGTCGCAGGTGCATTACACAACCCGAATGACATTCTTAAATGCATAAGTGCCATAAGATCATGTAAAAGTGGTCTTTTCTTGATCTTCCGGGGCAACAACAATCTGATTATACCCCGAATAGCCATTAAGGAAACAATAGTATTCCTGTCCGACTAACCTGTCAAGCATTTGATCAATAAAGGGGAGGGGGAAATGATCTTTTCGTGTAGCATTATTCAACTTCCTATAATTTATGCATATTCGCCAACCAGCCACAGTCGTAGTTGGGATTAATTCATTTTGTTCATTCACTACAACAGTCATACCCCCCTTTTAGGTACACATTGAACAGGGCTTACCCACTTACTATCGAAGATGGGAAATACTATACCTATGTCGAGCCACTTAATCACTTCTTTTCTTACCACTTCTTTCATGATTGGATTTAGGCGGCGTTGATGTTCCACGCTAGGCTTGTGTCCCTACTCCATGAGTATTTTGTGCAAGCAGAATGCAGGGCTAATACCCTTTATGTCATACATTGTCCAACCAATGGCATGCTTGTTCCCCCTCAGCACCCTTAAGATCTTTTCTTCTGGCAATTTAGACAAATGAAAAGAAATAATCACATGTAAAGTGTTAGAACTACCCAAATATGCATAATGAAGATGCGATGGTAAGGGTTTAAGTTCCAGTTTTGGAGCCTCCTCAACTGAGGGTCTAGGGGACAGGACGATTGGCCTATCTAGAGGCTTAAACTGGGATCTTTCTCTTATGTATTCACAAGATGCATCCAAAATTTGAAACATCTCCTCAACCTCTTCTTCCAGTTCCAAGTGATTGAGCAACATCAATGCCTTTTCTAGTGCATCTTCTTTAAATGCACTTGGCTCTACGACTGGTTCATTTATCTTCACCACAAAAATCATGGCCAGGTCTTCGTAATGACAAGGTAACTGAATGGTTGGATATTCATTGAAGACCAGTTTTTGAACGGCGCCAAAAACATGATGGTTCCCTAAGTACACGCAAGTATACGTGGCCGTCAAGTAATAAAGTGACTCGAAAGTCGGATGTCGAACCCACAAAGACTTAAATCAATTGTTCTTGACTTCTTAATGGTCTTAAAACACTTTGAAATTTTCCGAGGTGTTACATTCTCCCCCACTTAAGTACATTCATCCTCGAATATTTTATAATTCATTATTAGGCACAGTATTATACTCCTTACACCTTAACANACCCACAAAGACTTAAATCAATTGTTCTTGACTTCTTAATGGTCTTAAAACACTTTGAAATTTTTCGGGGTGTTACATTCTCCCCCATTTAAGAACATTCGTCCGCGAATATTATATAATTCATTATTAGGCACAGTATTATACTCCTTACACCTTAACCATCATCTTTAATCGTTCTTGACTTCATATAGATCTTAGATATTCTTCCAACATTTTAACTTCCTTAAGGCCCCAAAAGTTGGCTAACTCCCAAATGTTTCAGAAATTTTGGCAGAGTGTCCTCTGCAATTTGGCCTAACCACCTGCCAGAGAATCACCAAAACCAGTCCTAACAACATATACATGAACCAACGACGCAACATAACATTAAGACAATGACAACCGTGGCCTCACGAGCAGTATAATACCAAAAAGGAACACATTTAACATCAGCTATACGGTTGATACATAATTCATAGAAGGTAAATTTTAGCATTTTCGTAGAACACAACTTTATAAATACATGACTATTAAAACAAACGAGGGTACTTCTTCTTCATTTCTTCCTCGGCTTCCCAAGTGGCCTCTTCAACCTGCTGGTTTTGCCATAACACTTTCACGGAGGCAATTTCTTTATTTTTCAACTTTCGGACTCGCCAATCAATATTCGAATCTAGAATATCTTCATAAGTCAATTTCTCATTAACCTCAACAGTCTCAACCTGAACAATGAGTGTCGGGTCTCCAACTACTTTCTTCAACATAGACACATGAAACACCGAATACACGGAGGACAATAATAAGAAAACATCCTACTCATAGTTTGGCCTATTTCCTTCAGATTGCATAAGGCCTAATTTCCATATTAACACACTGTGTTAGTCTCAAGTAGCAATTTCGTTCCCACACACTCATTGTACGTATGCCCATAATCACATCTCTGGTCATAAAAGCTGTTCATAATTAATTCCAGTATCCTCAATTAATCTTATATTAACCAAAATCTCATTTTAAATTTTTCACAACATTGATAGCAACACGCGAGGCATGAAGACCTCATAATTATTTACCCGAATTAACGAGTCACATTTAACGCCGCCTGGGCACTCACCTCGTAGGCTAAAACTCAATATTTGCCTCACAATTATGGATAAATATGCACAAAAACACATAAAAAATTATCAAATAAGCCTAACAAGTATGACTCCTTATTAATACTATAGTACAAGTTTTAATTTCACAAAGAGAGAATTTAAACACATAAACTTTCATCACAAGGATCTTGTCCTTATATAACTCCCCCCGCGGCTTGTAGCCCAAATTAAATATTTCATCTCATGTAAAAAATGCGAGGATCTCGTCCTCAACTCCGAATCACAAGTATTTTGCACATTGTGCCAACTAAAATTTTCAATTTCTTTTCTTTCTTCTCTTTAATAAATTTCGTGTGACAGTTTCACAACACATAATAAACCCTCATACCGGTAGGGCATAAAATTCACAAATTTTAATCACACTACCTCGAATTTATATAAAAACCACTGTAGTGAGTAATAGAAATTCACTTTTGGACGCATAGGCCTCAATAGTGTGCAAAACAAAATGATAGACAGTGTCTAACACCATCAAATCTCCCCAACAACGGATAACATATAAGTGGGTCACAAAGTTACGAAGATCATCTATAAGCGGAGCATAATAGGAGGACTCGCCTCAATATTCATAACCGAATTAAATTAAGGCAAAATATCCCTTTATAACAAATTGGGACCGTACCTGTAATGACACCATCTGGTGTAGTGGCCTCAGCCACACCATAGCAAATATATCAACGGGCTGGGCCTCCCCCTCTAGCGCGCCCTTTACCCGCTTGTCCTGCATCCCTAAATGGCTGTGCACGTGGAATATTAATTGGAATAAAGCCTGTACCATGAATGTTTTGATGCAATTCGCCTCTCTCAAGTACATGACAATCTATCATGATGTGCCTAGTATCACCACACTCATAACAACCTATCTGAGGTTGTGGCTGCTCGTGCTAAGTCTGTGCCAGATAACTGAAATAACCACTCTAAGAATCTTGTGCCGGTGGTGCACTAAAAGTATTAACTTGAGTACTACGAGTACTTTGAATTGCAGACTAGGCTGACCGAATGCCCAAGCCTCCGCCATGATGAGTCATAACTACAGAGTAGAATCTACTAAATCCTCTAGAGTTCCGAGACCTTTTGGCCTCCTTAGACTCCTTCTCCTCACTTTGAACATGTTCTAACATCCTGGCAGTCTCTACTACTTGCTGAAATGGAATGTCAGTCTGCAACTCTCGAGCCATACAAAATCATAATCGAGCCCTTCAATGAATCTGCGGACTCGCTCTCTAACTATAGGAACCAAGATAGGTGCATAGCAGGCTAACTCACTGAACCTGATAGCATATTTTGACATTGTCATGGTGCCCTGACACAACTATTCAAACTCTGTGTGCCATGCATCTCAGAAAGTCTGGAGAGCAAACTCTTTCAAAAACATCTCTGGAAAATAAGCCCAAGTTGGTAGTATGGCATCGGCTGGTATACCTTCTTCATAAACGTACCACCATTGATACGCTACTCCTGATAGCAGAAATGTAGTAAAGGCAACTCCGCTCACTTCCACAATACCCATAGTGCAAATAATACCGTGACACATTTTGTAACGAACCAACTTGTCGCTTTGAGAATTAACATGCCGTTCAACGACTTAAGGTCCCGAGCAATTTCGTAATATGTATTATGACTTGCATGTACATTCAAGTTTGGTTCCAGAAGATTTGAAACTTTGATTGAAAGAACATTTTTATTTATGAAGATTAAATGAATAGAGTTGACCGGAGTTTGACTTCTGAGCAAACGACTGCGGAATGAGATTTTTATAATGTCAATAGCTTCGTATGGCGATTTCGGACTTAGGCGTATGTCTGGATTTGGATTTTGAAGTTCGTAGGTCAATTTGACGCATTTTGGCGAAAGTTAGAAAATTGAAGATTTTAAGAAAACTGTTGATCGGGAGTTGACCTTGATGTATCGGGCCCTGACTTCGATTCCGGAAATTTGAATAGCTTCGTTATGTTATTTACGACTTATGTGCAAAATTTAAGGTCATTCCGGATCGATTTGTTATGTTTTGGCACAAGACCTAACTTAGTACGAGAGTATCTACATATATATATAAGGAGTTATGTGCTGGACAACCTATCAAATGAAATATCTTTGAGTCTAGTTTCTAACACTTCAAACCGTTCGTCATTTGGACATTTTTACAAGAAGTTATGGCCAAATTACCAAAGGCTAGCAGAGGAGACTTCGGATGCGAAGCATCCAGGGCCGCATCCGAAAGAAGGGCTGGCAGTGAAGTGCTGCCATAGCATCCGGGGTAGCATCCGAAACCCAAATATCTGGGCCTATAGATACAGTTTCGGGGTTTATTTTTCCCATTGCATTTGGACGAATGTTTGGAGCTCTTCTCCACTCACGCAAGACCACTAACTCCTCTCTTCTTCAAGGTAAGCAATCTCCATTATCTTGGTATGAAATTTCATCATTTCTACACTAGTATTGATGAAATCTACACATAAAATACTTAGAACTTCAAGAAATTTCATCAAGAACACAAAGGAAGGTTTTGCAAGATTTCTTCTAAAAAGGTAATCCTTCACCCTTAGACTTACATGCATGGATTTATTATGACTATGTGAGCAATAAATAAGTATTAACACTTATTGGATGGTGCTTGGGAGCCATAAATACTTAAACTAGATTATTGGGTGTTGTAGAGATTTTTGTAATGAATTAATTAACAACAATTGGGTGGATGTGAGTTCATTGATGATTTTAATGGTGCTAAAGAAGGTTGTTTGTAGACAAAGGATGGTTAAGTATCTCTTGTTGGTGGGAAGGAGGGGTTGTTGGATGAAGAAACACCATTACTAGAGGTAGTAATATGCTATGTACTCTAGGTGTTTGATAAAATGCCTAAATGACCAAAAATCTGAAAATTTATTACTATTATTGGTGAAATTATGTTGCATTGTTGTAGATTAAAATTTGTTTAGTGTGGTGGACCATCGTAGTATTATTAAGGGGCGAATTTCAGATTCGAGCCTTCCAGAGGTGGCTTCACTCGCGAAGATCATTTAAAGCATTGACTTAGTTTTGTCGAGGTAAGTATCTTCCCTAACCTTGAGTGGGGGAATTACCCCTTAGGCATTGAGTCTTATGTGGAAATTGCATAATTGAAAATTATGTTCGTGAGGTGATGAGTACGTACTTGGTTTATATGTACAAATTATATCGGTTGAAATTCGTAGACACCCTTATGTACTAAATTGGAAAATTGTTGGAACTTAGTAAATCCTTGATTTGTCATGCCTAATTCCTTGTTTGTTGAGGTTATATTTTATATGATAATTTGGTGTGATTTCCACTTAGATTTTTATGTAAATTCCGTGTGCTTGTTGATTTGATATTTCTTGGAAATAATCACATTATGGAGTTTTCATCTGCAAATAATTAATTAACTAAGTTTAGATTGAGGCGTTTATATATTTCTCTAAAATTTTAATTAACGAAGGCGTTGTCCTATGATGTGTTATTTTTCCATCCTTGTGGTTGTTTTTGGGATTTTATATACATTGTGTTGAGCCGTGCACTATCTGTTGTGAAATTAATTGACTTTGTTGTACCTTTGGAATGGTTGTGGCCTATGGACAATTTGTAAATACGAGTTGATGATGTTGTACTGTTGTGATAATATTCTGTATGAATTGTTATGTGATTTGGGTTACTGTTATGCGGCATATAAGGGTGTCATTCTACTATTGACATTATGCGGGCATAAGGGTGGCATTTCACTGTTGTTATGTATGTTGGGATATTGTCTGGACGGAGTGATAATGGAAGCTATTAAACAGAGCGATAAAGGAGGCTATTATAGGAGCGATAAGGGTGGCTATTGATATTGTCAGGGAAGAGAGATAAAGGAGGCTATTATAGGAGCGATAAGGGTAGCTATAAGAGCGATAAGGGTGGCTATTTATATTGTCAGGGTTGAGGGATAAATGAGGCTATTATAGGAGTGATAAGGCTGGCTATAGGAGAGATAATGGTAACTATTGTCAGGGATGATATGTGATGATGTGGGGTTATTGTGTTGGTAATTCTTATGTGATGATGTGGGGTTATTGTGTTGGTAATTTTCATGTGATGTTGTGATTTTTCTTGTGTTTATTTTTATATCTTGTGCAACTTGTCTTGTTGTTTTGGCAAACTTGATAATAGTCTGATCTATGTTGAAATTGTGAGCCTGTAGCTAGTGCCGAACGGATTATGTTATATGGGATCAGGTTGCACGCCGTAACAGGTATGATTAATGTTATATTGGAACTATAAAATGTGGGCATGAGGTGCCGGTGAGTTTTCCGTGCGGTTTTGATAGAAATATGGACACGAGGTGCCGTGAAAACATGAAAGTGGGATGAGACCCGTGTTACAAAAACATGAAAGTGGGCTGAGACCCGTGTTACGAAAACATGAAAGTGGGCTGAGACCCGTGTTACGAAAACATGAAAGTGGGCTGAGACCCGTGTTACGAAAATATGAAAGTGGGTTGAGACCCATGTTTTATGATTATGAAATGCGGTGTCACAGAGTGACTTTTATTTGAAAGAATTTATATTCGAAAGATATTTATTTAAAAGAAGTTTATTCGAAAGATATTTATTTGAAAGAATTTTATATTCGAAAGATATTTATTTAAAAGAAGTATATTCGGAAGGTATTTATTCGAAAGAATTATATGTGAAAGATATATATTTGAAGGACTTGATTAATTGGTTGTACTTGCGTTCCTTATTCGTTTGAGCAATAATTATGGTGTTCTTGTTGTCTTGCTGTTTATATCACTGGTTGATTTTTTGTTGCTATCACTGCTAGGTATTTTTCAGTACTATTGTATACTGCTATATTGCACAGGTTATTTGACTAGTGAGTGTCTTGATTGTACCTCGTCACTACTCCACCG
>AWOL01S0034420.1:0-11075 GCA_000715115.1 Nicotiana otophora | reverse complement strand
TTATGAAGAAGGTAGACCAGCCGGTGCAATGCCACCAACTTGGGCTCAATTTTTGGAGATGTTTTTGAAAGAGTTTGTACCGAGACTCTCTGGGATGCGTGGCGCATGGAGTTTGAATAGTTGCGTCAGGGCACCATGACGGTGTCAGAATATGCCACCAGGTTTAGTGAGCTAGACCGTCATGCACCTATTTTAGTTCCTGTAGTAAGAGAAAGAGTCCGTAGATTTATTGAGGGGCTCGATTATGATCTTAGAATCTGTATGGCTCGAGCGTTGCAGACTGATATCGCATTTCAGCAAGTAGTAGAGAATGTCGGGATGTTAGAACATGTTCGAAATAAAGAAAATGAGTTTAAAGAGGCCAAGAGGTCTCAAAAGTTTGGAGAATTTAGTGGATTCCACTCTGTAGCTCTCATTCATCATGGCGGAGGCTTGGGCAGTCGGTCAGCCCAGTCTGCAATTTAGAATACTGGTAGTGCTCCAGTTAATACTTTTATTGCACCATCAGTACGAGGTTATTCCAGTTATTCAGCATATACTCAGTATGAACAGTCGCGCCCGCATAAGGGTTGTTATGAGTATTGTGATACTAGGAACATCATGAGAAATGGTCCCAGACTTGGGAGGGGTAGATTTCATTAGAACACTCCAGCTACAGGCTTTATTCCAGTTAATACTCCACGTGCACAGCCAGTTAGGGGTGTAGGACATGCGGGTAGTGGGCGCCCAAGAAGGGGAGGCCCGACCCGTTGATATAATTGCTATGATTTGGCTGAGGCCGATACACCAGATGGTGTCGTTACAAGTATGATTTAATTTATAATAGAGGAGTACTATTCTTATTTTGATTCCACTCCGATTATTGAGGTGAAATCTCCTTTCTTGCTCTTTATATGATGAGTTTGTGAATTTGTACTCCACTCAAGTGTTTATCCCTGTTGGGAGATTTGATGGTGTTAGCCCGTGTCTATCATGTTGTTTTGCACACTATTGAGGGCTATGAGTCCAAATGTGCCTTTCTGTTACTCAATACAATGGGTTTTGATATAATTTCGGGATAATTAATTACAATTTTATGAATTATATGTCCTACCAGTATGGAGGTTTATTATGTGTTGTGAAATCGTTTCACGGAATTTATTAAAAAAAGGAAAATTGCAGTTGGCATAATATGCAAAGTACTCGTGATTTAGAGTTGAGGATGGGATCCTCGCGGTTTAATGTGATTTGATATGTTTAACCCAGGCTACGTGCCGCGGTGGAAGTTATATCAGGATGAGATCCTTGTGGTTAAATTCATTTGTTTTAAATTCTCCCTTTGTGAAATTTAATTTGTTCTATAGTACTAATAGGGAGTCATGCATGTTAGGCGTATTTGATAATTTCTTTATGTGTTTCTGTGCATATTTAGCCACATTCGTGCTGTAATTATTGAGTTTTAGCCTACGAGTTGAGTGCCCAGGTGGCATTAAATGTGACTCGTTAATCCGGATAAATAATTAATAGGTCTTCATGCCCCGCGTGTTGCTGTCCGTGTTGTGAAAATTTTGAAACGCGGTTTTGGATAATGTGAGGTTAATTGACGATGCTGGAATTAATTATGAACAACTATTATCACCAGAGATGTGATTATGGGAATACATATGACGTGTGCGTAGGCACGAGTTGCTACAGTTGGTTGAGACTAATACCGTATGGTGATATGAAAATCAGGTCTTTTGAAAATGTTTGGAGTGTAAGAAATTGGTTTTAAAGTATATAAATGTGGATAAAGGAAATAATCTCAACTAAGATGGTGTTGTCGGACCCATATTAAATTTGTGTGACGTAGAATCACCCACGAGTATGTGTGTAAGAATACACTCAGTAATTTAATCACCTCAGAATAATTCTTGCCACGTTCGAGGACGAACGTATGTTTCAGAGGGGGAGAATGTAACGACCTGTCACGACCCAAAATCCAACTAGTCATGATGGCACCTAACCCAACCCGTTAGGTAAGCCAATTACCAACTATACAATTCTAATAATAATTATTAAATAGAGTATACAAAGCGAAAATAAAATAAATACATAGTCTGTTTGAATAATACATAAACAGAGCATTTATAAATCTAAGGCTAACCTGAATAAGAGGTAGCTACAACAGGAACACAAGTACATATGCAAGTCCCGCAACCATCGAGCACAACAACCACAACAACCAACATCTGCACGCAATGTGCAAAAGTGTAGTATCAGTACAAACGACCCCATGTACTAAGTAAGTAACAAACCTAGCCGTAGGTTGAAAGTAGTGACGAGCTTCTACCAAGGTCGGGTCCATAACCAATAGTCCACCATAGTCCATAACAACATAAAGCAAATAATACCAGAAGTAACTCAGAGATAAAATGCTCAGCCAAATCATGATTTCAAAAATAATAGTTCTTTCTTTCAAACGCATCAGTGAAAACCCCAAATCGTTTGCCGATGTTGCCAAAAATATGAATATTTTAAAAACAATAATTTCTCCCAAAATATTTTCAATAATAAATAAGATGTTTCATTTTCCTTCCGGATAACCCGTGTAAAAACAAATGCATCACTATGCCCATCTGTCAAAAATGTGTAAAAATCATGAATGATGTGATGCAGTACAACATGAGGAAAAATACATCTCTATGCCTGTATGTCATGTGTGCATGCCAATGTGATGTACCTCAATGATAAAAATCATAAATAGCCCCTCAGGCAGAACATCACTCATATACAGCCCCTCGGGCAAACTTCACAGTCACTCGTGCCACTCGGTCTGTAACGACCTGACATGTCGTTTTGAGAATTTGCACTTCGCTCGGAGTTTTGACAGCTCGAGCATCTCCACATGATGTGTTATGACTTACGTAAATCGTCGGTGTTAGTTTTCAAGTTATCCGAAATCGATTTGGAAGGATGAACTTCAAGATTCAAGCTCTAAGTTGAAAGAATTGACTAAGGTGGATTTTTGGGTAAACGATCTCGGAATCAGGATTTGAAGGTTCCAGCAGGTTCGTATGATGATTTCGAACTTGGGAGCATGTTCGGATTGGGTTTTGGATAACCCAGGAGCATTTTTGTCACCTATTGTAGAAGTTGGCATTTTGGAAGAAATTCATCATATTTGGACTGAAGTGCATTTTCAATGTTATCGATGTCCGTTTGGGATTCCGAGTCTGAGAATAGCTCTGCATGGTGATTCTGGTATTGGGAGCGTGTCCGGAAATGGATTTGGAGGTCCGTAGGTCATTTTGGAGTCGTTTGGCAAAAGTTAGAAATTTGAAGGTTTTTGAGAAGTTAGACCGGAAGTGGACTTTTTGATATTGAGGCCGGAATCCGATTTCGGAAGTTGGAGCAGGTCCGTAATGTCAAATGTGACTTGTGTGCAAAAGTTGAGGTCAATTGGACATGATTTGATAGGTTTCAACATCGGTTGTGGAAGTTTGAAGTTTAAAGTTCATTGAATTCGAATTGAGGTGTGATTCATCTTTCTGATGTTGTTTTATGTGTTTTGAGGCCTCAAGTAGGTCCGTGTTATGTTATGGGACTTGTTGGTATGTCTGAACGGGGTCCCGGGGGCCTCGGGTGTGTTCCGGATGGGCTACGGGACATTTTACTCCTATTTTGAACTGCTGAATCTGTCATCTGGTTTTCCTTCATCGCGTTCGCGTCCTTGCACTCGCGTTCGCGTCCTTGCACTCGCATTCGCGTAGTGTTATTTTTGAGGGTGTATTATTTCCTCTTCGCATCCGCAGCTACCCTCTTGCATTCGTGAAGTTCTGCCACCTCCTTCTTCGCGTTCACATTCCATATGTCGTGTTCGCGTAGTGCAAACCAGGCCCCGGGCACTGGTGATAATTTTCCTCTTTGGGTTTGCGCGTCTCTTACGTGTTCGCGTAAGTCTTTTCCCTTGTTCATCGTGTTCGCGTCCCATTTCTCGCGTTCGTGAAGGGGTATTCTGGGCAGCCTTTGTTTTCATCTTGTGGACTAGGGTACGTGTTCTCTACTCATTTTTGATCTTATATCATGAATCTACCCTCATTTTTTGGTAATTGGATTATGAATTTTATAGAGGAAATTGGAGGTTTTGGCTTAAATTTTATAATATGAATTTTTGAGTTTTGAACATCGAATTGGAGACAGATTTGAATTAAACTAGTATGGTTGGACTCGTACTTGAATGGGTGGCCGTATTTTGTAAAATTTGTCGGGTTCCGAGGTACGGGCCCGGGGGTCGACTTTGGGGTCGAGTTGTAGACTTTGTTAAAGATTGAGACTTTACGATCCGGAATAGTCTCTTACGAGTTTTATTTGTGCTTTGAAGTTATTTTGATTAGATTTGAGCCGCCCGGAGGTCATATCACCCGAGGAGTTTATTTTGAGTATCGGTTTGCCTTCTTTGAGGTAAGTTTTTTTCCTAACTTTGTTGATTGAATTTTTCCTACTATTTGACATTGTTTGCTACATGCGGGGGTGATACATATATGAGGTGACAAGCATATATGTATGTGCCAGGGTAACCATGCTCGAGGGTAAAAATATGTTATAAACTATGCCTTGTAGAATTACTTGATCTTCTTGCCTCATGCCTTATTTGGCTCCTATATACTAAGAACATAGTATTAAATGTTAGAAACTAAGACTTAGCTTATTATAACTTCATCAATTTGATGGAAATTTTGAGAATACATTGGCGTGTTTAATTCGGTCATCAATATGCATAATCATTAATACATTTCTATGGCCGACATTCTTGAGATACTAGATTCTATACTTGTATTGTAGATCATTTGTGAAATTTGTTAGAATACTTGAATAAAAAAAAGTTCTTGTGGGTTTATTGAACTATTGTTGGGTTGGAAAGTTTTGATTGGGATTCATTTGAAATATTCGTTTAAACACTCCCCTTGACGTTATTTATGCTTCCTGCCTTGTTTGTCATTGACATACATGTGCTTGGTAAGGAAGAGTGTAAAGCACAGAGGGTGATGCCGTGCCTTTGTTTATGCAGTATCATGTGAGGAAGAGTGTAAAACACGAAGGGTGATGCCGTGTCATATTACTGAGAGTAAAAGCACGAAGGGTGATGTCGTGCCATATCATTATGAGCAAAAGCATGAAGGGTGATGCCGTGCCATGTTATGTGAGTAAAAACACGAAGTGTGATGTCGTGCCATTGTGTTTATATTATTACGCTTTCATGTTATGGTGAGTTCATGGTACGAAGGGTGTTTCCGTGCAAGTAAGGACGAGAGAGATGCATTATGTTGTGATATTGTTTTCTTGCAGATACCTTCATGTCTTTACTTGAAGTTGTTATTATCGTGTTCATGGTTCTTATGTAATATGTCCTTACTGTTCTGTCTTTATCCTCTATCACCTTGTTGTCATGCTATCATGACTTCAATTTGCTTAAACTTGCTAATAGCATGCCTATTTCCTACTGTTAGGATTTCATCCATGCCATCTGTTTTGTTGCACTTAAGTGTAGGTCTTCTTCCATACTAGTCGTTCTTGTCCCTACTTGCTAACTTATAAAGATCATGTGTCCGCTTCCTTATTTAACATATTTGTCTTCATGCCTTCACCTTGCTAGTTAGTCCAAATTACATTCCTTTTTCCTAATCATTGTCATTACCTATATGCTTTCTGTTCAGTGTGTTACTGATGTGCTCATGTACACTCTCGTTCCCCATAGTTATTTGCGTATTTCCCACTCTGTCATTTCTGTTATCGGCGTTTCTTTCATTTGGCTGGTACTGCTTTATGCATAGTTGGTGAGGATGATATAAATGCACGAAGGGTGTTGCCGTGTCGTTGATTTTGATGTCTTGGGTATAATTTTCACATTTTGAAAGTTTTGATGTGATTGTTGTGATTTATTGGCTTTCGCTCTCAGGAAAGGATTGAGTGAGATTTTGATACCTGTTGAATTGCGTTTTCCCTTAGTACTCCGTTATTGCTTTGTATAATCAGTTCGTGTGCACTACTCTGTTGTGCTGTAGTATAGTTTTATTGTTAATTACATTACAGGTTTCATCAATGAGAATCTTTTAACCAAAGCCTCGTCACTACTTCGGCGAGGTTAGACAAGATACTTACTCAGTACATGGGGTCAGTTGTACCGATACTACACTTCTGCACATTGTGTGCAGATATTGGTTACTTTTGTTGCTGTGTTCTATGGTTGCCGGGATTGAAGATGTACCTGCGATCCTGTTGTAGCTGCCTCTTGTTCATGGTAGCCCTAGATTTATAAAAACCCTGTTTATGTATTTTTCAAAGAGAAGATGTATTTACTTCATATCAGCTTGTAAATTCTATTCTTAGAAGCTTATGATTTGTACTACCAGTCTTTGGGGATGTATAAGACTTAGATAACTCCTTTGTTAAATTGTGTTATTAAATTAATTAAAAATGGGTAATCGTTAATTGGCTTACCTAGCGGGTTGGGTTAGGTGCCATCACGACTAGTGAATTCTGGGTCATGATAGGTGGTATCAGAGCACTAGGTTCGTAGGTTGTACTAGTCATGAGCAAGTGTTTAGTAGAGTCCTGCGGATCGGTATGATGACGTCCATACCTATCTTCGGGAGGCTACAGGGCATTTAGGAAAATTTCCCTTTTCTTCTTTCCTCATCGTGCGGCCTTGTTTCATCTTGAAATCGACGACTTTAACTCTTCCCAATCGCTCATATGTGATGTTGTGCACTCAGTATTCGCTATACACTGACGATCGATGATGCTGCAGATAAATTACGACGGGCTATGGATGCTTGATTATCATCGTGATGTGTTAGCCTCAGAAACAAATGCAGTGTTAAATCTTCTAATCATTCATTTGTGGCATGAGGCAGGTTCATATGACTGGTTGGTAAGCATAGATTTGGGAAGATTGACTGGTGGCCAGGCTTTTGTGATTAAGGTGGGTTCATGGCAAGGTGTCGATCTGAGTATAACCGGTGGGCCATCTCCTGCGTGATGAGTTTGGATCGTCTGTCTCGTATGAGGTTTCCATTCGGTGGAGTGCATATGTTATCATTTCAGAACATTCAGGGAAATTGTTTGACTATTGCCATGATAGGTAAGCGTTGGGTAGAGTCTTCGGGGTGTTCTATGATCAGTATTGCATGAATTTTTGAAAGTATTCAGCTAAATAGTCGTGCGGGGTCGGGGAATGCTGTGAAGATATGGTACTTTGGGTTGCTGATGAGGTGTTCTATGCCTTCGAGCTAAGTGGTGGAGTCTGCTAATGACGATCAGATTGTAGGATCTTGGGCCGTATCAGTTTCCGGACCGAGAGACTGCTTGGTTATTTCTTTGAATGGGCATATGCTGGTGAAGCATGGATTGCTGATGCGTATTAGCCGTGTATTGAAGATCAGAGTAAGATGAGCGATTATCGAGAAGGTTCTGGCGAGTTCCAGGTCTTATGTAGCCTTTAAGGACTTTTGAATTTATCTACGGGTAGGCTTGAAAAAGGTAGCGAATGGTAATCGGATCTGGGGTATTTCCTTGTCAAGAAAGGTCTACATGTCAATGTTGGAGTGATGCAAGAAATGGCTTCAGGTTCCCAGGAAGTTCTCTCAGGGCAACCATATCAGATTGAGTTTCTTTCGGGTTGACAGTCTACGTGACTTAGTTGAGTTAGAGGCGATTGGTTCTGATTACACGATTATGTGTTACTGAGTTCTGAAGAATTTATCATGGTTATGACCACGACCGGAGTTCGTGTTTACCATAGGTATAGAAGCTATATTGCCTGTGGTGGTGTTCTCCTAGATTGAGTTAAATGAAAGATTCTCGGTTGATGAGGTGTTCAATTTGCTTATGGTTCAGAGTTGACTATGGGATTTTCGTAGTGTCGCGAGTTAGCATGTTAGGGGCGATGCACCGTATGGGGTTGAACAGTTGCATGTACGAGGTTGCAGTTTAGTTTTGGAGGGAGGGATATGAGTTCTTGATGACTTGGACGACTTCGGGTGTCTAAGGTTTTGCTGGCACTATCTGTTCCCACCACAGGAGAATTCACATGTTGGCAGGTGCATTGTGTGTTGACTTATATGTATTTTTTCGTAGAATGATTGAGTGTGGGTGACACATCCGCAATTTGTGTAGCGGTGTTGAAATTGGATATGAAGATTCTGGTAATCGCGAGGTTTAGAGATTGGATGTTCTCGTGGCAGACTATTCCTTGACTGGGAGTCGTGAATAAATGTTGAGGATTGGGCAACTGATGGTAGGTGTTATGGAAAGGTTGCTATGGATTTTTGGAAGGTTAATTACGTGTTCGAGGATGATCGNTTCTATGCCTTCGAGCTAAGTGGTGGAGTCTGCTAATGACGATCAGATTGTAGGATCATGGGCCATATCAGTTTCCGGACCGAGAGACTGGTTGGTTATTTCTTTGAATGGGCATATGTTGGTGAAGCACGGATTGCTCGATGCGTATTAGCCGTGTATTGAAGATCAGAGTAAGATGAGCGATTATCGAGAGGGTTTTGGCGAGTTCCAGGTCTTATGTAGCCTTTAAGGACTTTTGAATGTGTCTACGGGTAGGCTTGAAAAAGGTAGCGAATGGTAATCGGATCTGGGGTATTTCCTTGTCAAGAAAGGTCTACATGTCAATGTTGGAGTGATGCAAGAAATGGCTTCAGGTTCCCAGGAAGTTCCCTCAGGGCAACCATATCAGATTGAGTTACTTTCGGGTTGACAGTCTACGTGACTCAGTTGAGTTAGAGGCGATTGGTTCTGATTACTCGATTATGTGTTACTGAGTTCTGAAGAATTTATCATGGTTATGACCACGACCGGAGTTGGTGTTTACCATAGGTATAGAAGCTATATTACGTGTGGTGGTGTTCTCCTAGATTGAGATAAATGAAAGATTCTCGGTTGATGGGGTGTTCAATTTGCTTATGGTTCAGAGTTGACTATGAGATTTTCGTAGTGTTGCGAGTTAGCATGTTAGGGGCAATGTGCCGTATGGGGTTGAAAAGCTGCATGTACGAGGTTGCAGTTTAGTTTTGGAGGAAGGGATATGAGTTCTTGATGACTTGGACGACTTCGGGTGTCTAAGGTTTTGCTGGCACTATCTGTTCCCACCACAGGAGAATTCGCATGTTGGCAGGTGCATTGTGTGTTGACTTATATGTATTTTTTCGTACAATGATGGAGTGTGGGTGACACATTCGCAATTTGAGTAGCGGTGTTGAAATTGGATATGAAGATTCTGGTAATCACGAGGTTTAGAGATTGGATGTTCTCGTGGCAGACTATTCCTTGACTGCGAGTCGTGAATAAATGTTGAGGATTGGGCAATTGATGGTAGGTGATATCGAAAGGTTGCTATGGATTTTTGGAAGGTTAATTACATTTTCGGGGATGATCAGAAATTGGTTTGGGGGTTGCTTTTGAGCCTAATGAGAATGTGTATTCTGTATCAGATCGGATTTGTTTGTTCTTGCGCAGTTGTTACCACATGTATATCATCGGGCAAAATGGATGTTATTTGCGCCTTGGTTTATGTTATATGTTTCTCTCTTATACTGTGACGGGTTGTAAGGGTTACATGATTCTTCACATGCATATTGTGGTACAGTTTAGGCCTTATGGCACTATGGGCGAGGTGGCCTTCGTGATGTTGATTTGCTTATTGCACCATGGTTGTGCTTGTCCTTCTCAATATTGTTTGTTCCTAATAATATTCCCACAGTTATATTTTCATGCACTCTGTTGTGCTTGATGTTGACATACATGTGATCAGCGAACCTGAGTATTATGGCTCGATGGGTACCCTATGTGGATTGATATGATGGGATCAGGTTGCACGCCGCAACGGTACAGTGATGAAATGTGACTCCTTATTCCTATTTCGTGTATATTGCTTTCACCTAGTTGAAAATAGTTCATAGTAAAATGCTAAAATATTTCCCTGTCTGCTTAACTTGCTTAGTAGTCTTCTTATTTAGTTTTCTTACTGTTATCTATCATGTCTGAATTATTACTTGTTAGTGTACAGAACCGGGTTGTGTGGGGATCCATATGATTATTGTTGATACTTGTTTGTGANTGTTGATTTGCTTATTGCACCATGGTTGTGCTTGTCCTTCTCAGTATTGTTTGTTCCTAATAATGTTCCCACAGTTATATTTTCGTGCACTCTGTTGTGCTTGATGTTGACGCACATGTGATCAGTGAACCCGAGTATTATAGCTCGATGGGTACCCTATATGGATTGATATGATGGGATCAGGTTGCACGCCGCAACGGTACAATGATGAAATGTGACTCCTTATTGCTATTTCGTGTATATTGCTTTCACCTAGTTGAAAATAGTTCATAGTAAAATGCTAAAATATTTCCCTTCCTGCTTAACTTGCTTAGTAGTCTTCTTATTTAGTTTTCTTACTGTTATCTATAATTTCTGAATTATTACGTGTTAGTGTACGGAACCGGGTTGTGTGGGGATCCATATGATTATTGTTGATACTTGTCGGTGGGGCTACTTGTATTGGCTGAGATGAGGTTTCTAGACTTGAGAATGGCACTGTTGTATTGGGATGAGGAAGGTTTGGAAGAATAAAACTGTATTTTTGCTGAGGATTTGGACAATGGCACTGGTCGGACGAGTGAGTTTCTTGGCTTTTTGATCAGATGAGTGATTAAGCGGTTATGCGTGTTTCTTTCATCATCGGTAGGGTATGAGGGTTTTGAACGAGGTTCTAATCGATATGAGGTTTTATACCGGTACCAGATTTGTTTTCGGGCAGTAATGATGGTCAGCAGTTCCTACTTTGAGTGTCAAAATGATGGGGTATATCATGTGATTACATCTTGGGTTATGGGTATGACTTGATACAGATTGTTCAGACTTATACAGTGTGTAGATGTGGGATTCGGGTCTTGTAATGAATTTTGGATGATAGAGATTGGGTTCTAAGTTTTAGGGACCAAGGTCAAAATAAGGATCTCTAGTTATGTTGTGTTGGCATGCTTATGTGGATCAGGGTGACGTGGAATCACCCCCGGATTTATGCATAGTAAGATTATACCGT
>AWOL01S0034418.1:240492-263427 GCA_000715115.1 Nicotiana otophora | reverse complement strand
CCCTCCCCCCCTTGTTTTGGCATCTTTTTCGCTTACTGTTAGCCCCTTCTCCACCCTCCCAAAAGAAAGTCAAAAAAAGAAATAAGAATATTGAGAAAAGTTAGATAATTTTCCCCATGTTCATCTAGTTTAACATATTCAAGCTTTTCCAAAACCTCTTCTAAAATAAGGAACAAAAAACTGGTTAGGAGAATTTGGAGATGAAGCCAAATGGATAAGACAATCGATGGAGTTTTCTTAGGTTATTTCGAGGGTGGGGGTGGCGTAGGGGGAGGGCTGCTTGTAAATAATAAAAACAAAAAAACAATATGGACAGATATTTGTTCCAATAGTATAAGTACTTCTTCGACAAAGATTCTACATATTCATAGTTGTTAGTAAGATTTCATTGACCAATATTTTCTTGTAATATTAAAAGCATGTACAACTCACCTATATTTTTCGCCAAAGGCTAATTAACGGAAAAAAAACAAAGTGTTCTGGACATTCTTTTCTCACTTTCCTCAATTCAGCTCCTTGTTATATTTCCTATGCTATGTCGTTATTCAATCGGAATATTATACTTTTTTCTTTGGTAATGGAGCCTTTTTTTTTAAAAAAAAAAGAGAGACTAAAATCAAACTGAGAATCCCAGCCAAAGTTTGGTCAAGAGACGGCGACTTCATAAGGGTAATGGCTCGATATGTACGTTGGGCTTTCAGCCATATATTCTTAACACTATGGTCTTTTCGTCCGCCACACTCTTTTAAAATTTCGACTATAGATTGTGTGTACGGGTAAAATCAGGGTAATGTTACCCCCGATTCCTCAATAAGAAAATGGGAGGGAAGCACGGTCCAACACAACTACAAGCAAGGCCGAAGGATCTCTCGTGTCGGAACTCGGGAGAAGTGAACGATACATCTGGGATCGGGCACGACAGAACAACGGACCCAGACCAAGAAAAGTATTCGAGACCACGGGAAAAGGAGAAATGGTTGGGTATGACAAGTGAGGAGCTATAATATTCGCCCTCAATCGGATATTACGGTGCAAGTCCCACCCGGTATCAACTGCGGATCGACATTATCGAAAAAAGAAGTTTTTTACCTTATTTAGATTTGTATTAGGATTGAAATATTCCTACTATATAAAAGGGAGAATTTCTTCATTTTAACACACTGTTGACACGCATATCAAAGAAATAAAAGCTCATTTTTTTTCTTCTAGCTATCATTCAAAGTGTTCTTCAGCTATTCTCTTCTTTAATTGCAACCGAACCTATATCGAGGGTCTGATCGAGGCCGGATTTTCAGTGTTCAACTTAAGACTAGGCTTGATCGTCACGTTATGATTGGTTTCATCGTTTATTCTCTCTTTGATTTAATTACTTGTTGTTCTTAGATTATTCGTATTGAATTAAATCACGTATCCTTTATATCGCATACAAATTTAATTGTTACTCAATTTTAAGAATAAATAGTTTGACTCCCACCGTGGGACAAAGGATAATAGTTGTGATTTGATATGAATCTCCATAACACTCCCTTTTTACACTTGTCCTTTGAAGTTTTGATTTCAGGTTAACTTAAGGATGTCAAATTCTCAGTTTGCTCACTTGAACGTTGATGTAGAGTCAGGCCACCATGGCGAGAACAATAACGTGGTACTTAGCAACGATGTGCCCCTTACTGATCCCAATAGTAGTCCCAGTCGCAGACCTAGTCGACACTAACTCACAGGTTGCCATCAACATCAATCTGCTAACTGACCCTATAAACAACGTTGGTCACCCCGACCATCGGCTCGAGAAGCGCCCGAAGGTGAAGGTGATGGGGTGAGCTTGAAGTTGATTTTCAAAATGTTGCAAGCTGAACAAGCGGCAATAGCGCAGTTGCAGACCTAGAGTCACGCCCCTAACATGGTCGAGCCCGAGCGGACCAGGGAAAACACTCGAAAGGATGAACAAGTTGCCATGGAACTGGATGAATTCGGGACCGGGAA
This sequence comes from Nicotiana otophora, assembly GCA_000715115.1. NCBI lineage: Eukaryota > Viridiplantae > Streptophyta > Magnoliopsida > Solanales > Solanaceae > Nicotiana > Nicotiana otophora. The sequence goes on along the minus strand of AWOL01S0034418.1, from coordinate 261,444 downwards.
AACTTCCGAGGTAATGAAGATGCTCTAAGTGTTGACAAAGCATGTGGAGTCTGGCGATCATATCCTGGGAGCACCCGCAATATTGAAGGGGCCGGACTCCAAAAATTTCATTCAGAAGCCTTTCCCCCCGAGTGCGGAATCGAAGCCGATCTCGAAGAGGTTTTGAATGCCCGACATTCCCAAGTATAATAGGACCACGGATCCAAACGAGCATGTAACCTCCTATACATGCGCAATCAAGGGGAATGACCTGGAAGACGACGAGATCGAGTCAGTGTTGTTGAACCAATATGGGAAAACCTTGTCCAAATGAGCAATGATATGGTATCACAACTTGCCTCAAATTCAGTTGACTCGTTTGCTATGCTTGCAGATGCTTTTTTAAAGGCCTATGCTAGTGCCATCAAGGTCGACACCAGGAAGTCGAAACTTTTCAAAGTCAGGCAAAGGGATAACGAGATGCTTAGGGAGTTCTTATCGAGGTTCCAGATGGAACAGATGGATCTTCCCCGGTCGCGGATGATTGGGTTGTTCAGGCATTTACTCAAGGGCTCAACCCCCGAAGTTCCCTGGCTTCTCAGCAATTAAAGCAAAACTTGGTAGAGTACCCAGCGGTCACATGGGCCGACGTCCATAACAGGTATCAATCAAAGATTAGAGTCGAGGACGACCAGCTCGGGCCCCCTTTGGGGTCTGTTTACCCCAATAGAACAAATGACAAATCTAAGAGAATTATCAATCAGGAGCCAAGGCTAGTCCGAGATCGATACTAGTCGTACGGTGAGAATCGGATGGGAAATGGATTCGGGTGCCACCCGACAAGGAGCGACAAGAGAAATGATCAAGGACCGAGCAGCTTGGGCTTGTTGAGCAAAAGCGATTTTGACAGGTCGCTCCGGGGTAAGGAAGCACCGAGATTATCAGAGTATATGTCACGATCCAAAATCCCACCACATGTTTCGTGATGGCACTTAGTCTCTAAGACTAGGTAAGTCGATTACAATTTTATTTCAAGGCATATTTTTAACATATAATTATAACAACCTCCCAAGACTGGTAATACAGAGTCACGAACTCTAACTGAATACATGCAATGATCTCAAGGATCGAATATACAATACTATTCGAATAAGAATTGATAGTATAATATAATGGAAAGACTCCAAGGGACTGCGACGATCAAGTAGTCCTACCTTGAATCCTTGCGATCACACTCTAATCTCTGCCCGAATCCGATATCTCCAATACCTGGCTCTGCACAAAAATGTGCAGATGTGTAGTATGAGTACACCATAGTCGGTATCCAGTAAGTATCAAGACTAACCTCGGTGGAGTAGTGACGAGGTATAGTCAAGACACTCACTAGTCAAATAACCTGTGCAATATAGCATACAAAAATAATAGAAAACAAATAGCAGTGATGGCAATAATAATCAACTTATGACATAAACATCAAGGCGACAGGAACACCATAAATATTGCTTAAACGAATAATAAACACAAATACAACCAATTAATCAAGTCCTTCAAACTATACATCTTTTATCTATGAATTTTTCAAATAATAATCTTTAGAATGTAATCCGTATAATTAAATATATCCCGAATATACTTCCTTCAAATAAATATCATACGAATATAATTCTTTCAAATAAATATCTTTCAAATATAATTCTTTCAAGTAAATATCTTTCGAATATAATTCTTTCAAGTAAATACCTTTCGAATATAATTCTTTCAATTAAAAGTCACCATGTGACACCTCATTTAACTTTCCTGATGTGAGAAATATATTCAACATATCACATCGAATGGCACGGTAATACCTTCGTTCACTTGTCTCATTCTCACCCGATATATATATATATATATATATATATATATATATATATATATATATGTAGATCAAATCAATTGGCACGACAACACCCTTCGTGTATTTATCTCTTTCTCATCGTGCATACATAAAACAGTACCAACTAGGTGGGAGAAATGCCAATAACAATAAAAGAAATAAAGTGGGAGGCACACAGGAAGCAACAACGACTACAAGACATATAGAAAATGTAGATGCACAATAACAGCTCAAGATAAAGGCATGAATGTATACATAACGAAAAGATATCATAATATAATGTATGTCTCTTGTCCTCGCCTGCACGGAAACACCCTTCGTACCATGAGCATATGATAATATAAAAATAATGGCACGGCGTCACCCTTCATACTTTTAGTCTCATCCTCACATGATAATTTAAATGAAATGGCACGGCATTATCCTTCGTGCATATTAAGAATGGCACGGCATCACCCTTCGTGCTTTATACTTTTCCTCACATGATAATATAATTGAAATGGCACAGCATCACCCTTCGTGCTTTACACTCTCAAATAGCACGGCATCACCCTTCGTGCTTTACACTCTCAAATAGCACGGCATCACCCTTCGTGCTTTACACTTTCAAATAGCACGACATCACCCTTCGTGCTTTACGCTCTTCCTTATCAAGCACATGTATATCATTAACAAGTAAGGTAGGAAGCATAAATAACATAAAGGAGAGTATTTAACCGACAACACAATACAATAATTCATATTACAATTTGCCCACCTGCCACAACCAAAATGGACCTTTTGATCATTACATGCTTATGCTCAAAATACCAAACTCTTCCAAAAACTCTTTCCACACAGCCTGTAATGTATCAACTATAACTTTTTGTACCCAACTCTAACTGCCAAACGGTTTAAATTTAAGAAAAATAGATACAAAGGTCTACAACTTTTATTTTTGGATCATTGCCAAATTCCTTATAGATTACGAGATATAAGCTTCCAAAGTCAGCCATGTGCAGCAGAAATTTCTGCGATGCACATTACCAGGCAAAACAACTATAGTACCAGGCTTCAGTTAATCGATTATAACATTCGGTACAAATTTTCAAATGATGAATAGTTTATATTTCTGGAAACTATACTCAAAGGACTACAACTTTAATTTTCTAATCATCTCCAAATTCCTTACAGATTACGAGATATAAGCTTCCAAAATCAGCCCTGTGTAGTAGAAATTTCTGCGATGCACACTGCTGTAGCCAAAAACCAGTAGTTAAAAATGACCTAGAAATGCTCCGAAACTCACCCGAGCCCCTCGGGACCCCGTCCGAACATACCAACAAGTCTCAAAACATATTATGGACTTAGTTGAGGCCTCAAATCACATCAAACAATACCGAAACAACGAATCACACCTTGAATCGAACTTATGAGTTTATGAAATTTTTCAAATTCTATATCTTGTGCCGAAACGTATCCAATCAATCCAGAATGACTTTAAATTTTGCATGCAAGTCATGAATGATATAATGGAGTTGTTCCAATTTCGAGAATTGAATTCCGACACTGATATCAATAAAACAACTCCCGGTCAAATATTTTAAAAATCTTCCATTTTTCAACTTTCGCCATTTCAAGCCAAAATCAATTACGGACTACCAAATAAATATTCGGACATCCAAAATCACCATACGATGCTATTGATATCATTAAAATTCCATTCCATAGTTGTTTGCTCAAAAGTCAAACTCCGGTCAAACTTTAGAAATTCAAGCTTTATAAAATCAAACCTTTTTTTCGGAAAAAATGCAAATTTTGTACATAAGTCATAAATATTGTTACGAAGCTGATCGAACTCTCGGAATCCAAATCGGGACCCGGTATCAACAAAAATCCAATTATGGTCAAATTTAAGAATTCTTTAAACCTTTAAATTTCTAATTTCCGTCAAATGGCGATAATTCAAGCTAGGGACTTCCAAATTTGATTTCGGGCATACGCCCAAGTCCCAAATCACGATACGGACCCACTGGAACTGTCAAAATGCTGAACTGGATCCGTTTGTTCAAAACATTGACCGAAGTCAACTCAAATGAGTTTTAAAGGCAAAATTTCACATTTTCTTTGGTTTTTCACATATAATTTTTCGGAAAAAGATACGGATTTCACACACAAAATTGAGGAAGGATGAATGGATCTATTCGAGGTCTCGGAATACATAAATGAAGGTTAAAATTAAAAATGACATATCGAGTCATCACATTCTCCACCTCTAGAACAAACGTTCGTCCTCGAACGTGGCAAGAATTATTCTGAAGTTATCAAATTGTTTATTTTTTCTCTTACACAAATACTCGCAGGTGATTCTACGTCACCGCAATCGACATATGTCTGACCACACCATCTCAATTGAGATTATTTCCTTTATCCATATTTATAACTTTAAAACCAAATTTCTTACACTCCAAACATTTTTAAAAAGTCCGATTTTTATATCTATGCACGGTATTAGCCTCAACCGGAGGTAGCAACTCGTGCCTACGCACACATCATACGTATGCCCATAACCACATCTCTGGTCTTAATAGCTGTTCATAATCAATTACAACATCGTCAATTAACCTCATGTTAATAAAAATCTCGTTTCAAACCTTCACCTTACTAACAACGAGACACGAGGCATGAAGACCTCATAGTTATTTACCCGAATTAACGAGTCACATTTAACGCCACCTGGGCACTCATATCGTAGGCTAAAACTCAATAATTACAATACGGATATGGCTAAATATACACAGAAAAACATATACAAGAATTATCAAATAAGCCTAACAGACATGACTCCCCATTAGTACTATAGTACAAATTAAATTTTACAAAGGGAGAATTTAAAACACATGAATTTAACCATAAGGGTCTCATCCTGATATAACTTCCACCATAGCTTGTAGCCCGGTTTAAACATATCAAATCATATTAAAATGCGAGGATCATGTCCTCAGCTCTGAATCACAAGTAATATGCACATCGTGCCAATCAAAATCTTTCCATTTTCTTCTTTAAAATAATTTCCGTTAAACAAGGTCACAACACATAATGAACCCCCATACCGGTAGCGCATATAATTTACAAATTATAGTCAGCTATCCAGAAACAACATCAAACTCACCGTAATGAGTAACAGAGAGTCACTTTCAGCCGCACAGCTCTTTTTAGTGACTAACATAAAATGATAGACATGGCTATCTCCATAGAATCTCCCAACAGGAGTAAACACATAAGTAGATTATAGAATCACGAAGCTCACTCATAAGTGGAGCATAATAGGTGAACTTGCCTCGATACTTAGAACCGAATCAAGTTAAGAAAATTATTTCTTTAAAATAAATCGAGACCGTACTTGTAACGACACCATCTGATGTAGCGACGTCAGTCATACATTCTAACATCTTGGCAATTTCTACCACTAGCCGAAAGGAAGTATCAGCATGTAGCTCCCGAGTCGTACAAAATTTTACGATCATAATGGAGTCCTTTAATGAATCCGTGGACTCGCTCTCTGGCTGTAGGAACCAAAGTAAGAGTATGAAGGGCTAACTTACCGAACCTGATGGCATATTCTGACATCGTCATGGTTTCCTGACGCAATCATTCAAACTCTATGCACCACGCATCCCGGAGAGTCTGGGGAACAAACTTTTGTCAAAAAAACATCTCCAAAAATTGAGCCCGGGTTAGTGGTATTGCATCGACTGGTCTATCCTCTTCATAAACTTGCCACCATTGATACGCTGCTCTTGACAGCTGAAATGTAGTAAAGGCAACTCCGCTCACTTCCACAATGCCCATGGTGCGGAGAATACAGTGACATTCTTTTTCTAGAAATCCCTGGGCATCCTCGGTAGTTGTGCCACTAAAAGTAGGTAGACTATACCTCTTAAATATCTCAAGTCTCTTTTGTTCATCTTTTGATAGACTCTGGCATGAACTCAGGTTGAACCGGAATAACAGGCTGTACCCCGAAACCTGACCAATGTGAACCTGCTGCTCTGGAGTATGGGTGGTAGGAGTCTGAACTCCTCCCCCAATCTATAAAATATTTGGCGAAACAGAGATCAATCCTGCCAGAGTCAATGTACCAAACATGTTCAGGAAATATGCTAAGGTCTCCTAAAGTCCGGGAGTAACAACAAGTGTCTCTAGTACTTGTCCCACAACCAGAGCTACTGGCGGCTCCTCAACTGCTACTCTGACAAGTGCTCTAACTTCGGCACGTGCCCTTCCTCATCCTCTACTTCGGCCTCTACTTCGGCCCCGGCCTCTTGCGGCCCTAGCAAAATGCGCAGGTGTCTGCTCAGCTGACCCGGTAGTGCATCTATTCACCATCCGTGAGAGAATAGAGATACAAAGGCTCAAACTCCGAAATCAACAAATTCCGCACGACATGAATGAAAGAAGTTGAAATTTCCTAACAGTTCTGTAGCCTCTCGAAGATAAGTACAGACGTCTCCGTACTGATCCGCAAGACACTACTAGACGCGTTCGTTACTCGTAAAACCTATGACCCTAGATCTCTGATACCAACTTTTCACGACCCAAAATCTCACCACAGGCGTCGTGATGGCACTTAGTCTCTAAGACTAGGTAAGCCGATTACAATTTCATTTCGAACCATTTTATTTTTAACATATAATTATAACAACCTCCCAACACTGGTAATACAGAGTCATGAACTCTAACTGAATTCATGCAATGATCTCAAGGATCGAATATACAATACTATTCGAATCAGAGTTGATAGTACAATATAATGGAAAGACTCCAAGGGACTGCGATGACCAAACAGTCCTACCTTGAATCCTTGCGATCACACTCTAATCTCTGCCCGAATCCGATATCTCCAATACCTGGCTCTACACAAAAATGTACAGATGTGTAGTATGCGTACACCACAGTCAGTACTCAGTAAGTGTCAAGACTAACATCGGTGGAGTAGTGACAAGGTACAGTCAAGACACTCACTAGTCAAATAACCTGTGCAATATAGCATACAAAAATAATAAAAAAAAAATAGCAGTGATGGCAGCAATAATCAACTTATGACATAAACAGCAAGACAAGGAACACCATAAATATTGCTCAAACGAATAATAAATACAAGTACAACCAATTAATCAAGTCCTTCAAAATATACATCTTTTATCTATGAGTTTTTCAAATAAAAATCTTTAGAATGTAATCCGTACAATTAAATATATCCCGAATATACTTCTTTCAAATAATTATCTTATGAATATAATTCTTTCAAATAAATATCATTTATCAAAAATAATTCCGGATAACAAAACGTCAACTTAAAATTTTGCAATAAAAAGTCAACGCAGGCTTGACTCTCAGAACCCGATAGAATATTTATGAAATCCGAACACCCATTCCAATACAAGTTCAACCATACCAAATTCCGATAATGAATCGACCTCCAAATCTTAAATTTTTATTTTTGAATGATTTTGCAAAAATCCCATTTTCTTCCGATTGATTCACTAATAAAAGATGAAAATAATCATGGAATCATGAAATATAATGAAAACCGAGTAGGAAACACTTACCCCAATCCATTTGGTGAAAATCCTCTCAAACATCGCCCAAATCCGAGTTCCCTACCTCCAAAATGTTGAAATGAGCTAAAACCGAAACTGCTCAATAAAAACCAATTTCCCGTCACTAAAGTCTATTTTTCGTCACTGAAAGTCCATTTCTCGTCACTAAAGGTCCGCATGAGAACCTGCTTGTACCAGCAATTTAATATTTCACTAAAAAGGCTCTAACTCCATTATACGAACTCAAAATTTCGACGATTCTTATTCCTATGAGTCACAAATAATAATACGAACCTAGTCATTCAATCGAAACTCAATTTGGAGCTCATTTGCTCAATGCGATACAATTTCGCTCGTTAAACAATTAACTCATGTTTCGCTCTAAAAACACAACCGCGACTTGATGAAATTAGACCAAACATTCTAGATCATTCCTATAATTTATTATCAAACTCTCGGAAGTCTCGAAATCGAATTTTGATCTCTAAAACTAAAAATGAACATTTGGATCATTACATGCTTATGCTCAAAACACCAAACTCTTCCAAAAACACTTCCCAGACAGCCTGTAGTTTATCAACAATAACTTTCCGTATCTAACTCCAACTACCAAACAGTTTAAGTTTGTGAAAATTAGATACAATGGTCTACAACTTTTATTTTTGGATCATTGCTAAATTCCTTATAGATTACAAGATATAAGCTTCCAAAGTCATCCATGTGCAACAGAAAGTTTTGCGATGCACATTGCCAGGCAAAATAACTGCAGTACCAGGCTTCAATTAATCGATTATAACATTTGGTACAAATTTCCAAATGATGAATGGTTTATATTTCTGGAAACTATACTCACAGGGTTACAACTTTAATTTTCTGATCATCTCCAAATTCCTTAAAGATTACGAGATATAAGCTTTCAAAGTCAGCGCTACGCAGCAGAAATTTCTGCGATGCACACTGCTGTAGCCAAAAATCAGCAGTTAAAAATGGCGTAGAAATGGTCCGAAACTCACCCGAGCCCCTCGGGATCCCGTCCGAACATACCAACAAGTCTCAAAATATATTATAGACTTAGTTGAGGTCTCAAATCACATCAAACAACACCGAAACAACGAATCGCACCTTGAATCGAACTTATGAGTTTATGAAATTTTCCAAATTCTATATCTTGTGCCGAAACGTATCCAATTAATCCGAAATGACTTTGCAAGTCATGAATGACATAATGGAGTCGTTCCAATTTCTAGAATTGAATTCCGACCCCGATATCAATAAAGTCAACTCCCGGTCAAACTTTTAAAAACCTTCCATTTTTTAACTTTTGCCATTTCAAGCCAAAATCAATTACAAACTTCCAAATAAATATCCGGACACACTCCTAAGTCCAAAATCACCATACGAAGCTATTGACATCATCAAAATTCCATTCCAGAGTCGTTTACTAAAAAGTCAAACTCCGGTCAAACTTTAAAAATTCAAGCTTTATAAAATCAAACCTTTTATTTTTTTTCAAAAACTAACGGAAAACGTGCCTACGCACCTCAGAATAACTTTAAATTTTGTATATAAGTCATAAATATCTTTACGAAGCTGATCAAACTCTCAAAATCCAAATCGGGACCCTGTATCAACAAAAATCCTATTATGGCCAAATTTAAGAATTTTTTAAACATTTAAATTTCTAGTTTTCGTCAAATGGCGTTAATTCAAGCTAGGGACTTCCAAATTTGATTCCAGGCGTACACCCAAGTCCCAAATCACGATACGCACTTATCGGAACCATCAAAATACTGATCCGGATCTGTTTGCTCAAACATTGACCGAAGTCAACTCAAATGAGTTTTAAAGGCAAAATTTCATATTTTCTTTTGTTTTTCACATAAATATTCGAGGTCTCGGAATACATAAATGAAGGTTAAAATTAAATATGACATATCGGGTCATCACAGTATAATTTCAACATAGATGTTGCAAGTATAGTGTCGGCCATAGGACGCATCAAAGAGACCAAATGGCCTAGACCACTACAGTCCGATACCGCCTAGAGGGATCATAGCTTGGTGTGTAAATACCACGGTACTCACGTTCACAGGACCAAAGATTGTCGACAGCATAGAGAAGAAGTAGTTTGATTGTTCAACAATGGGCATCTTCGGGAATGCCTAAGCGAACGGGTCAAAAACCACTTCAAAAATAGGGACGCCAACAAACATGTCGAACAAGAGAAGCCTCAGCACGTGATCAACATGATAAAGCGCACCAAAGTTTCTATCACAAATAAAATATTGCACTCGGGATAATGTCCCAGAAGGGGCCATCTCATTTAGCGACGAAGACGCCGAGGGCACCATCTAGCCTCACAACGATGCGTTGGTAATATCCATACTTATCAATAAATCTCGTATTAAACGTGTGTTGATCGATCTAAGTAGCTGGGCCAACATCATCCGATGGGGGGTCGTATAATAATTAATATTACTGGACCAAATCGTACCAGCAGTCCGGGTATTGAACGGATTAAACATGGCATGCGAGACCACGAAGGGCGAGGTGGTAAACACTATCGGGACCACCCAAAAAACAAAGTTCTACGTGATCGAGGGGGATATGAGGCACAACGCCTTGTTGGGAAGGCCATAGGTTCACAGAATGAGAGAGGTGCCTTCAACCTTACATCAAGAACTGAAATTTCTCACTCAGGGAGGAGTCAAAACAGTATACGGGAAAAGGCCGGCCGCGAAGGAAATGGTAGCTGTCGATGAAGTAATCCTGGTGCCCGCGGTTTTAACATAAAAAATCAGGGAACTGGCCGAAGAAAAGGGAACCAAATAGCAATCAATGATCCCGACCTCAACCGGGCTGGAAAAATAAGAGGAGTACGTAGCGGACAAAGAGGATGATTATGGCATCCCGAGATCTTTTATAGCGCCCGACGACGTTGATGCCACTATGTCAACAATTGAGAAATTGGAGCATGTTATACTGATCGAGCACCTACCGGATAGAAAGGTATATCTGGGACGGGACTAACTCCCGAGCTCAGAAAAAAACTTATTGATATTCTTAAAGCTAATGCCGATTGTTTCTCTTGGTCCCATCTAGATATGACAGGGATCCACCGAAAATAATAACTCACAAATTGAGCCTGAATCCAAAGTTCCATCCAGTCAAACAGAAGAGAAGGACACAATCCGAGATCAAACTCACATTCATCAAAGACGAGTTATCTAAACATTTGAAAATAGGTTCCATCCGGGAAGTTAAATACCTGGATTGATTAGCTAACGTGGTAGACGTACCTCAAAAAAGAAACAAACTTAGGATATGTGTAGACTATAAGGTTCTAAATAAGGCGTGTCCGAGGGATTCTTTCCCTTTGCCTAATATCGATAGAATGATCGATGCAAATTTGGATGGACCCGGGCGATCAAGAAAAAACTTCTTTCATAACTAAATTCAACACATACTGTTATAACGTAATGCCGTTTGGGCTTGTCACGACCCGTAATTCCCACCTTTCGGGACTGTGATGGCGCCTAACATTTCACTTACTAGGCAAGCCAACGTTAAAGGATTATTAAGCCAATCCTTATTCAATTCAATAAATAACAGAAAATAAGGTAAAATAAATTAAAGCGAGTGCAGAATAATATAACAGCCTCAATATTTACTACAACCCGGATCTGGAGTCACAATTAACGAACTTCTAGGATTTACTACAAGTAAAAGTCTGAAAGAAATACAACTGTTTGAATGAAAGAAACAGTAAAATAACAGAAAAGATAGACGGGGACTTCAAGGTCTGCGAACGCCCACAGATCTACTTTCTCTGATGAACTAGTCCGAGCTGCTACGCCTCTCGATCAGCTGGGACCAATGCCAAAATCTGTACAAGAAGTGCAGAGTGTAGTATGAGTACAACCGACCCCATGTACTCTGTAAGTGCCGAGCCTAACCTCGACGAAGTAGTGATGAGGCTAAGGCGGGTAACTCACACTACAACATGTACGCAATATATATAATAAAGGCAGAAAAGGAAATGCAGAATAGAATAAAGCAGTAAATTACAAGAAATAACTACAACTCCAGGAACTAAGCCAACAACGTTCAGAATTTACCAATCCTTAAGTGCAAAAGAGAATACCGTAATGCTAACACAACTAAGGGAAACATAAACACATAAGTTGTTGCGGGGCGCAACCCGATCCCACTGTACATCTCACATTCCTCCCTTATTTCCTCATAATAACATAAACAAAAATGAATATATATAAAAGTGTTGCGGCGCACAACCCAATCCCACCATATCACAATATCACAATCATAGATCACCCTTATACCACCACAACAATCCACCCTTATTACACCTGTTGCGGCGTGCAACCCGTTTTCACCATACAATGTAGATTCATCCTTATTCCACCTCAATGTATCACCCTTATTTCACCGGTTGCAGCGTGCAACCCGATCCCACCATATCAATATCAAGTACTCAGTACGCACAGTAAATTCACAATTCAAATCATAGAAATCCTTCAAAATTCCTAAACATCAAACCGAAACAAATAGAAAACTTGTACACCATGAAAGTTCACATAGTAGTACTACACGGCAAGAATAATTCGGAATTTAAAAGGTACATATAAACCAGCTTAAGCAAATAGTAGGAGATTATGAAACTATGAAAAGAACTAATATCATGAACAGGAGGGAACAATGACTAACAAGTAGCAGTTAGGCATGGGAACACAATTAGGGCATGTAACAATTAAGACAGGGAAAGAGATAATATAAAAAAGCGGGAAAACAGGAAAAATGGATAATTTGGCGGCGCATAAGCACTCGTCACCTCACATATACGCCGCTCACATGAAATTCAGATAACAAATAGTCTGAGGGTTCCTAATTCCCTCAAGTCAAGGTTAGACACAACACTTACATCGCTCCAACGACCAAACTCAAAGCTCAACCACGGCTGTTCCTTTCACACAAGCCTCCGAACCAATAGAATCTAGCAAATTACCAATCAAACGATTCAATTTAAGCCTTAGGAACTACCCACGATTGTAAAGAATTCAATTGAGGTCATTATTGAAAAAAAGTCAACAAAGGTCAACACCTTGACCCGCTTGGTCCAAACCCGAAATTCGGACCAAAACCCGATTACCCATTCACCCCCGAGCCCGGTTATGTAATTTATTTTGGAATCCGACCTCTATTTAAGGTCTAAATCCCCAATTTACCAAATCCCTAGTTTCTACCCAAAAACCCCCAATTCCACTATGGAAACCTTAGATTTTAGGTTGAAATCTTAGAAAAAGTAGTGAAACATTGAAAGGAAATAGGTTAGAATCACATACCAACGATTTGGGGAAGAAAGAGTCTTGGAAAAATAGACTATAAGATTTTAGGTTTAGAAAATTTGAAGAATGAACCAAAAATCCCGTCTAAGTCATATTTTGTTTAGTTGCAGATGTCGCATTTACAACCTGGGCTTCGCAAATGCGAAGCCCGCAAATACGAGAAACCCATTGCATTTGCGAAGACTCTCATACCTCTGCAATCATCGTATTTGCGATGAAAAATTCGCAACTGCGAACACTGACTTGACCGCAAATGCGACCCAATAATCGCAAATGCGAAGAATTTCCCTCCCCAGCTCCCATCGCAAATGCGAAGCTTTGTTCGCAAATGCGGACACTGGACTTCCGCAAATGCGACCTCATGATTGCAAATGCGAACCTAGGCTGACCCAGGTACACTTCGCAAATGCGAAGAAATGGCTCGCAAATGCGAGCCTGACAGAAGATAGAAATGTTTGCAAATGTGAACTCTGATCTCAAAAATGCTAGATCAGAGGCCAGTTCCCAGAAATTGCATACACCACCAAATGTTCTAAGTCCAATTCACTCTGTAGCCTATCCGAAACTTACCCGAGCCCTCGGGGCTCTAAACCAACTATGCAAACAAGTCTAAAAACATCATATGAACTTGCTCGCTCGATCAAAATACCAAAATAACACCTAAAACTACGAATTGAACACCAAATCAAATGAAAGTTTTTTCAAGAAAACTTTTAAACTTCTATTTTCACAACCGGATGTCCGAATCACGTCAAACCAACTCTGTTTTTCATCAAATTTCACATACAAGTCACAAATATGGTATTGGACCTATATAGGGTTCCGGAACCAAAATACGAACCCATTATCTAAAAAGTCAAACTTTGGTCAAACATTTCAAATTCATTAAGCCTTTAACTTTAAAATTTCGACAAAGTCTGATATCTCGAGCTAGGGAATTACGAATTCGATTCCGGGCATACGCCCAAGTCCGAAATCACGATAAGGACCCATCGGGACTGTCAAAATATGAATCCGGGGTACATTTTCTCAAAATGTTGACCGAAGTCAACTCAAGTAGATTATAAGGCAAAATTTTATATTTTCTCAGTTTTTAACATAAAAGCTTTCCGAAAAGACGCCCGGACTGCGTACGTAAATCGAGAAAGGTTAAAATATGATTTTTAAGGCTTCAGATCATAGAATTATGTTTTAAAATATGAGATGACCTATCGGGTCATCACAGGGCTAAAGAACGCCGGTGCCACGTACCAATGCCTAGTTAACAGGATGTTCGAAAAACAAATATGGATAACAATAGAGGTTTATATTGACGATATGTTGGTTAAGTCCCTTCGAGCAGAGGACCATTTGAAATATTTGCAGGAAACCTTAGACATATTAAGGAAGTACAACATGAAGCTAAACCTGGAGAAGTGTACCTTCGGGTTCAGCTCGGGCAAGTTCCTTTGGTTCATGGTATATAACCAAGGAATAGAGATCAATCCGGACAAAATAAAAGATATAGAAGATATAACCATAGTTGACAATATTAAGGCGGTGCACAGACTGACCGGGCGGATAAACACGTTGGGCTGGTTTATTTCGAGATCGTCGGATAAGAGCCATCAGTTTTTCTTGTTATTGAAAATAAAAGAATGACTTCTCTTGGACCGCAGAATACCAACAAACTTTAGAAGAACTCAAGCGATACCTGTCGAGCCCTCCCCTACTGCACACTCCGAAGGCGGGCGAGCAACTATACCTCTACTTGGTAGTTTTCGAGGTGGCGGTAAGTGGTGTCCTGGTCCAGGAAGAAGAAGGTACATAATTTCATATTTATTATGTTAGTAGAACCTTAGGAAATGCCGAAACAAGGTATCCACACTTAAAAAAATTGGCGCTCACCTTATTTAGCGCTTCTAGGAAATTAAAAGCATATTTTCAATGCCACCCCATATGTGCCGTGACCTCATACCCGCTGAAGAATGTCATGCATAAGCCCGAGCTCTCGGGTCGGTTGGCCAAATGAGCCGTAAAAATTAGCGGGTACGATATCGAGTACAAACCTCTCCACATGTGTGGTGATGCCCTCATCAGGACCGGGGACGACCACTTCTTTGCCCTCCCATTTGCCGTCCTCTCGAACTGTAGGGAGCGTGTCCTCGGTGATGGAGCATATGTACCTCCACACCTCCTCGCCTCGATCCTGTTGACTGGAAGCTTTTTCGACCATGAAGTCATTTTCTATAGAGCAGCCTCCGGGGATGAAGTTCTTCAGGGGAGGTTCCGGGGTCACTTCAGGTATGGCCATTTCAGCATCTGTGGCCGGGTTAGAAGTTGAAGGGATTGTCTATTGAGGCACGGATTTCGAAGTCTTCGCCATTGAGTTCTGGAAAATATGAATATATGAAGGTGAGTATAAAGATTTGAAGATGAGGATAGGTCAAACTTAAAGGTTCAAGGATGAAGTATGAAGATTTGAATGTGGAAAGATGAAGATAGGAAGAGCAATGTATGAAGACTTGAAGGAGATAAGAGCAAGTGAAAAGTTCAGAGGTAATTTAAGGAGTTCTGCAATCGGAAAGTAAAAAAGTGAAAAAAGGACCGAAGCTTTTATAGAGAAGAAGTAATTAAATCGTGACGTTTCGCATTCGAGGATGATCAACCGGTGGTTGACACGTGTTCGAAATTAGAACGACGCGACTGATGGGAAGTTTTGCTGACCCGTCGATCCGGTTACATCGTACGAAAGAAGGAACCAAGGTTAATAAATGGCTTCTTGTCGCTTCGATAAATCTGCTCTCCGAAAAGCGAAGGGACTATCTGTGTACGGATAAAATTGGGGGTAATGTTATCCCCGATTCCTCAATAAGAAAACGAGAGGGAAGCACGGTTCGACGCAACTACAAGCAAGGCCGAAGGATCCCTCGTGTCGGAACTCGGGAGGAGTGAACGATGCATCTGGGATCGGACATAGCAGAACAACGAACCTGGACCAAGAAAAGTATTCGAGACCACGGGAAAAGGAGAAATAGTTGGGTATGACAAGTGGGGAGCTATAATATTCGCCCTCAACTGGAGATTACGATGCAAGTCCCGTCCAGTATCAACCGCGGATCGACATTTACCGAAAAAAGAAGATTTTTACCTTATTTAAACTTATATTAGGATTGAAATTCCCCTACTATATAAAGAGGAGAATTTCTTCATTTTAATACACCGTTGACACGTATATCAACGCAATAAAAGTTTATTTTTATCTTTTAGCTATTATTCAAAGTGTTCTTCAGCTATTCTCTTCTTTAATTGCAACCGAGCCTATATCGAGGGTTCGATCGAGGCCGGGTTTTTAGTGTTCAACTTAAGACCAGGCTTGATTGTCACATTACGATTGGTTTGATCGTTCATTCTCACTTTGATTTAACTACTTGATATTCTTAGATCATTCGTATTAAATTAAATCACGTATCTTTTAAAATCGCGTATAAATTTAATTGTTACTCAATTTTTAAGGGTAAACAGATTGTATAATTGGTTGTTCTAGAGGAAGAATTTGGTAACTCAGAAAAACTTATGTACATACATTATTATATATGCCTTGATAGTTAAATCAATTTTGTTACTTCATCGTTTGATCGTATATACCATTTTGTTAAACTATTGTTACATTCGTAGACAAGTCCCTTGGACGACGTGGAAATAAACTTACGTCTTTGAAACTTAAAATAACGACGACAAACAATATCAAATTCAGAATAAACAAAATGAAAATAAATAAACCTTTTGAAGGTCAAATTATGCCAAGATTTTGCGAGTGATCAATCATAACGTATTGCAATATTTTACTTAATGATAACATAGCTAGTTTAAGAGCAACCTTTGTAGATAAAGATTCTCTATAGTAGTTAGAAGAAATATTGCCATTATTGTTTTCGTGAAAAGACGTTAAAGAATTATTAGAACTCTTGATCTATGACCTAAAAGAAAAAATTGTTGACAAGATTCTAGTTAAGCCTATCTCAAGAACATTTTAAATTGGATTTCTCCATTATCAATTTTGAAACCCAATGAAAATATTGGGACTTTATATGTTTGAAGTTAGGATAGACCCTTAATCAGTTGCAGATGTAGTGTTAAAATGACGGGTTCAATTGAATCCATAACTTTTGACGCAAAGTATAATTTATATGTAAAATTCATTAATTTTGTAAAAATTTAGTAGATATGAACCTATAACTTTAAAAATATAATGAGTTCAATATTAAAACTTTAAATATGGAATCCTAGGTCCGCCTCTGCATTGAAGACTTGGTCAAACCATATTAGATTTGTTTCAATGTGTAATTATGCATTCCCGTCGTACAACTTGATGTGCTATATTTTTTTACAACCACAACGGATAATAAATCAAAATCTTCTCCAAATAGTCAGAGAAAACTAGAGTGGAAACTAATAATCATATAGATACGTCCACAACCGTTTGAGTAGTACATATTCAACTGCTCTTTTTGCAACTTTTCTAACGTATTTTCACCACAAATTAAAAGAGCGCGCTGAATATGATTAACAATTGTGTTTAGCGAATGTGTGCAAAGAATCGGGTTCTCAAAGTAACGGCCGAAGGTTCTTACAAGACAGTAACTTTTACACAAAGTTACTGCAGTCCAATATTGCTGGAAATGATTAGACTCTTGATACGATAAGCAATGTTGCCCAAACATATTTGCGTGCATATTTGATAGACACGAGTCACAAGATTCGTGGAGTCCTTAGGACTTCAGGATTGCTGGCAAACGAGAGGTTGACTGCGTATAAGACTCCCAAAGATCTCGGAGTACTGGGAAGTTAATTACTTTCCCTATGGACTGTGACGACTATTCTTTTTGCACGTCAACTGAAGAATGACATACAACATTTCCAGTTCAATACTATCATCAGTGTGTTCTGAAAGTCAGTGTTCTTCTTGAGTTTGTTAGTTTATGTTTATTAGGAGATTGAGTTGTAATCAAGTTGTCATATGAAATATGTTAGTTGGAGTATTTGTTGAGTGTGCAAGTTAGAGTAACTTGTAATTCATTCAAAAAGGAGAAGTAGGAGAAGTGTGTGGGTATTGGTTTACAAGTCTTGTTATCAGTACAATTGGCTCATTTGTTTTAGTGAAGTTGAAGTTAAAATCCTACGTGGTCGGTCGTGGTTTTTGCACCTTGAGCCGGGTGATTTTTCACGTAAAATTATTGTTCTTCTTTTACTGTTTATTTTGTTTACGCGTAAGGAGTAAGGCAAAGAACCAAGTTCTTTAGTAATTTAGGAAGAAATTCAAATTAACAAATATAAAAGAATATCTTTTGGCGCGCAGCACGACTCTAGTTTGAAAATCCAACAAAGCTATTTCAAAAACAAAAAAAAAAAAAAACCTACGATCATTAAAAGCTTGCATTGAGTAATTGTGAAGAAAGCGTACTCTGCCATTTGTCAAATGCATGGACTAAAGAAGAATCGATATGCTTTGCATAATTTAAGTAGCTATGCTACTCTCTTAGTAGGCAAGAATAAGATATCTTATTAATAATATATCTGGAAAATAAATTAATAACAGACAAACAAATAAATGAAAGTATATACTGTTTACAACTAGCTATCAATACATGTTCTCCATTAAAAAGATACTTAAAATGTTTGAAATTCAACTTCATTACAACAACAGCTTCCATGTTTCTTGCAGATTTCCCGAACATAATTGATTCTTTCAAACACCTTTTTCAATGTAAGAAGAATATTATGTTACTAATTATACCTCTCCTACTTATTTATTTTTTTCCGGCTAATGAATCATAATACTTCCAAAAGGAAGAAGACATACTTCAGATTTTTATTCTTCTTAACCATTGAAAAATCCCCCTAAACCTTCAACCAAACTCTAATTTTATAAAAGAGGAAAAACGGAAAAAAAACTCAAGTAGCAACAGTATTTGTGAGTATCGAAAAACTTGTTTAGGATAATCTACTGTTGTTTCTGTATGCCCTTTTTTTGTCAAAGAATTATTCACAAATCAGTTTTAATTAGTATCTACTTTGATTTTTCCACTTGCAAAGCTGTAACGACCCGACCAGTCGTTTTGAGTATTACAGTATCGTTTCCTCATTTACTGCTCAATTTGTACTTTTCAGTTATTATTTGACTTGCCGGGGTAATTGGTTCGGGTCCGGTGAGGTTTTCGAAATGAATTGAGACACTTAGTCTCAAGAAGGAAAACTTAAGTTGAAAATGTTGAGCGGATGTTGACTTATGTGTAAACGATCACGGAATAGAGTTTGATGATTTCAATAGCTCTGTATGGTTATTTTGGACTTAGAAGCGTGTCCGAAAAATTATTTGGAAGTCCATAGTTAAATTAGACTTGAAATGGCTAAAATAGAAATTTAAGTTTGGAAGTTTGACCGGGGAGTTGACTTTTTGATATCGGGATCGGAATCCGATTTTGGATATTGGAATAGGTCCGTTATGTCATTTATGACTTGTGTACAAAATTTGAGGTCAATCGGACTTGATTTGATAGTTTTCGGCATCGAAGGTAGAAGTTGAAAATTCTTAGTTTCATTAAGCTTGAATTGGAGTATGATTCGTGGTTTTAGCGTTGTTTGATGTGATTTGAGGTTTCGACTAAGTTCGTATGATGTTTTAGGACTTGTTGGTATGTTTGGTTGGGGTCCCGAGGGGCTCAGGTGAGTTTCGGGGTGGTTTCAGACCATTTCTAGGCCATTTTTAGCTGCTGGTTTTTGGCTACAACAGTGTACAGTGTGATCACGTGGAATTGGCTGCGATCGCGGTGAGTAAAATGGGAAAAATTGGCCAATCAATCGCCCCGACTTCGGAAGCTTATAACTTGTAATCTATAAGAAATTTGGAGATAATCCAAAAATAAAAGTTGTAGCTCTTGATGTTTAGTTTTTAGAAAATTAGACCATTTGTCATTTGGAATTTTGTACAAAAAGCTATGACCAATACACTACATACTGTATGAGAAGAATTTGGAAAGTGTAATAGAAGTTTGTGCTTCGTGATCGTGGGGAAATGGCTGCGATCGCATAGAGTAAAAATGCTCTGAAAAGTTTTGAGCTTCGTGATCGCAAAGAATTTTCCGCGATCGCATAGGGTAAATGACTCGGTAGCAGATTTAAGTTCTGAAAATAGGACTTCGTCCCATTTTTCATTTTTACCGATTTGGAGCTCGTTGATAGGCGATTTTCGGAAGATTTTCAAGGAAAATAATGGGGTAAGTATTTTTCACTCAATTTTCGTCAAATTAACCCAGTCTATGGTTGTTTTTAATATTTAATTGGTGATTTAAGTTGAAAAAATTTGAAAACCCTATTGGCTAAATTTGAAGATTTGAGGGTCAAGTTCATGTCGGAATTTGGTAAAATTGGTATGGTTGGACTCGTGGTTGAATGTGCGTTCATATTTTATAACTTTTATCGGGTTCCGAGACGTGGGCCCCACGGGCAATTTTTGAGTTAAATTTCGGATTTTGTTGGAAAATTAGTATTTTCATAGGGAATTAATTCCTATAATTCGTATTGACTGAATCGAATTAATTGTGACTAGATTCGATGCGTTTGGAGGCCGATTCACGAGGCAAAGTCATAGCAGAATAAAGAATTACACGGTTTGAAGTAAGTAACACTTCTAAACTTGGTTCTGAGGGTATGAATCCCCGAATTTTGTGTTATATCAATTGTTTGGAAGTGACGCACATGCTAGATGACGGGTGTATGGGCGTGCACCATAGAAATTGTGACTTAAATAAATTTTGTGGAGTTGTAAAATGAAAGAGTCATGTTACTATCCATGTATCCTCTACGTGTTAGAGAAAATTGAGCTGAGGCTCGTATTAAAGATCATGTTTAGGCTACATGCCGATATTTTGGGACCCATAGGGTCGTGTTGCTGTTGAATTTATTATTTTAAAATGTACATTTCATACTCAGTCATGATCATCCATTGCGAGGATATTTATGGGATCGAGCTGCGCGCCGCAGCAGGCCATATTGGCTTTATATATGTCATTATTATATGGATCGGGGTTGCACGCCGCAACATGCCTTATAGGCTTTATTATTATGGGATCGGACTGCACGTCGCAGTAGGCCATATCAGCTTTATATAGCT
>AWOL01S0034418.1:138139-240416 GCA_000715115.1 Nicotiana otophora | reverse complement strand
CTCCCCTCCCCTCCCCCTCCCCAAGTGAGCGCAGATGATTATATATTCGGGATGGACTTCCCAGGGCATGGTGTTGGCTTATTTTTGTTTATAATTGTGATGAATTTTCTGGACATGGATCTTGTCCGAATCATTTATATTTGGGATAATTCTACCCCTGGGCTGGATTGGCCTTGTACATTACTAAGTGACTGTCTGTCAGTTGATGTGTGTGTGTGTGTGTATGTGTATATATATATATATATATAGGCTGGATTGGCCATATACACTACTGAGTGACTGAGTAGTTGTGATCGTAAGTACACGAGGTTTTCCACTGAGGTACATCATATATAGCACGTACATTGGCATGTAGATACAGAGATGTCATATTCCTCGTGTCATTCAGAATTTATCTATTTTACTTGTACTGAGTTTAACTGTTAAACTTGAAAGTATGCCTACATTTATGTACTGTTATTTCTATACTAGACTGTACCTGTGGAGCTCGTCGCTACTTTCAGCCCAAAGGTTAGTCTTGTTACTTATTGAGTTGGTTGTACTCATACTACACTCTACACCTCGTGTGTAGATCCAAGTACTTCCGGACACGGCGATTGCTAGTTTTTCAGAGCTTTATCTGTTGGAGACTATCGAGGTAACTGCTTGACGTCCGCAGACCTTGACTCTCTTTCCTTTCAGTTTTGTATTATTCTATATTTTTAGACAATGTTTGTATCAGTCAGACTTTGTTGTCATTTAGATGTTCATGAACTCAGTGACACCGGATTTTGGGAGTGTTTTATATCTATATTTGTGAGATTTTTCTATTAAATCTAATTATTATATTTTCAAACTTAAGAGATTATGTGTTTTATTGAGGTTATCGGCTTGCCTAGTATTGAGATAGGCACCATCACGACATGTGAATTTTGGATCGTGACAAAAGTGCATAGACTATCAGATTTATTCGGTAAGGTGTGGAATAAACAAAACAATCTCATGGTCTGATATTTTCAAGAATTTATGTGATTTTCTTAAAAACAAAATTTTGCGATTTATTTTCTAATTCACATGTGAGATTTTACACCTATTTACATGTGACAAGTGGTTTTATGATCCAATACAAATGTGCTTTTAGTTATATATAGCCTTTTTATAAGAGATTAGTGAAATATTCATAACATAAGAGACTAGTAAATAAAATACGGGAGATCTTTACATTAGAGACGAATTCAAGATTTTAATTTGATGCGTTCGACCTTTAGGTTCTTACAACTAAATGCATTATATTGTTTCACTTATGGGTTCAAAATCTAATATAAATTAAAATTTTAGAAATTTTTCATAATTATTTCTGTATTTCGTGTCGAGACACTAAATTCAGATGAACTCAATGATTGTGCTCTACATCTGACACCTGCTTTATACGGTAATTTTCTTCTATTAAAAGTATAATTGGTCATAGGAGGTCATTTCCTCTCTTTCATATCTGTTTGGTCATAAATCTAATTAATTACCAACTACTACAAAAAAATAAAAAAGATTTTTAAAATCTTTAAATTTAACTTTCTTGTATTTAAGTTGGAAAATCTTATCTTAGAAATTAGAGTAAAAATTCTCATCTTAATTGGCTCTTTAATTGAAAAGAAAAAGGAAAAAACAGAATATCAAAATACAAAATTAATGAAAGTTGGTGGGAAAGCTTTTGTATCCTCTTATGTAGGAACATTTAATATGTTTAAAATAATAAAATATTCAAAAATCAAACGAGAGAGTACTTACATTATTTATTCCATCGTACATAGTAAAATTAGAAACTTATAGCATGTTTGACCAGATTTCTAGGGAGACAAATTAAAGTGCTTAATTTAGAAAATGCTTAATTTTTAGATTTAAGGTACGTGGTCAAGCTTTTAAGAAAAAAATGGTAAGTATTTTTGAGTAGTAACAAAAGTTGCTTTAGAAGATGAAAAAATAGTTTTCCCCCGAAGCACTTTTGGGACGTTAGCTAAGTATAAATTGTTTGCCAAAGTATTTTAAATTTATTAGCCAAACAAAAGCTGCTAATCTCCAAAATTATATTATTAAAAAGCACTTCTGACAAAAAACACTTTTCAAAATAACCAAATTTTAAAATTTGGCCAAACAGATTAGAAATGAGCACTCAAGCATAATATAAATTATAAATACGCAGGCATGAACAAAAGTACGTTGTGATTAATGATCGACTTCAAATACTAAGTTCCAAACAGTATGGGATCTATATCTAATTACTTACTAGAACAAGACAATTATTTCTCTTGGAAAAGGAATCACAACAATGGTCCATCCTATGCAAATATTTCTCTATCAAAGTGATGGTTTGCAGTTTGCTGGCTATATTCAGTACTAGGAGTCTAGGAGTACTTATTTTAGTCATATAGTGGGAATTTTCGGACAAAACTTCTCTTTCGTTATTGGCAAGAAATATAATGTGTTGGTATTATCAGAGTTAGGATTCGGAAATATAATGAATTTCTTTATTAATTCAATATTTTCATACACATACGTATAGTTCTAATTGAATTGTGGTGCAGTCACACAAATTGTCACTCTCCAAATTCTGCCAAATGTATTATTATTTTCGTTGTTGTTGATGTTTCTACTAATGTTATTATTGTTGTTTTATAACGCCTTCAATCTTGTTAATTCATAAAACACATTTTCTAATTTCCTTGTGAAATAGAACTCCGGATGCCGTTTAATTGCAGTTTTGAATTCTAGTATTGATAGATCAAAAGTTCCTTCGCTCGCACCTCGAAAGGCTAGGATACTATTTATGTCTTATTTGAAGAAATAAAATAGATTATTCAAAAACTGAATACGTGTCGCATAAAATTATTGCCTACACTATGTAACATAAAATACGTGCTTACATCCTTTTATATAAATATGATATCTATGTAGAGACGTCAGATTAAGACTAGGCAGAATATTGTTCAAAGAATCTACGTGTGGATTAGGACATAAATTACATCTGATTAAGCTTTATGATATAATCGACAAAAATACCAACCTCATCAAGCCGTCATTATTATATCATAATGAATTTTATCTGTCAAAGTTTTTCACCCCTATTTAACCTCAAAATCGGATAACAATTAAATTTGTAACTGGTTTTAAGGATACATAGATTAACTTGACACAAAATGATAAATTAGATTGCAATTGAAATAAATGATGGTAAAGTAAATGCAAACCACACGAATTGGGTAATTTCAGCCTTGGAAGGTTAGCCACCCTCGAGCCGAATGTACTTCGATCGACATCAAGACACAAAAGAAAAAGAACTTAAAGAAAATAATGATGTATTGCTTTAGAATGCGTGTTACCATCTGCTAAATGAATTATCAGACCACCTTTATATAGTAGAGGAGTCATATTTTAGGCACAATTCTATAAAAGGTAAAAAAATCTCTTGATTTGCTAATTGTCAGTTCCTTATTGATACGTGCCAAGATTTCCGGCGTAATATCCGACCAGTCACGGATATTTTGGTCTTCTGTTGGTTATGCTAACAATGTTTCTTCGAGCTCGTTCGGCATTTTGGTCGACTCCGGAATCACGGACTCAATGTTCTCGAGGGTAGGCGTTCTGACCCCGGGTTCTAGCCCAATGGGACTTGGAGTCGATCTTCAACCCTTTATTGCCAAGTTCCGAGCCTGACCCGCCATGTCGTAGGCGAGCTCGATTTTGACCTTATACAGATAGTTCCCTCATTTTTCGGAGAGTAGACGACGAGAAACGACATGAGCTTCCGATTCTTACTTCGATACCCCGCGACAGAAATAATAAAATAGTTGAAATGTCCCGTCGGTCTAGTCTTAATGGCATTAAATGCTTGTCAGTTGCCAGTCGGCCACTCCCAGATATGAACCGTCACTGGAAAGCTATAAATACTCCTTCCTTTGTTCATTCAAACTTTATATCCAAGCCTTTTGCTCTCGTGTCTAAAAAATTTCAATACTTCCAAGCAATTATATTCTAGTCACTATGAGATCTTTTATAAGAACTTTCATTCGTCTTTATCTCAAACCATCAAATGTACTCTTTTAACTTCTTCTTTTTCCTCGTTTTTTCTTCATCTTTCAAAGAAATGGCGAAGACTTCAAAATCTGTTTCCCAAATAGAAACTCCATCTACCTTGCGGCCGGCTACCGAGGAAGTCGTCTCGCATACTGCTGTCGAGGAACTGGTACCGGAACCTCCTCTGAAAATGTTCATCCCTGGGGGGTGCCCGGTTAATGCTGATTTTAAGGTCGAAAAGCCCTCCTCCGTACCAGGCCGGTGCAAGGAGGTCTCGAGGTACATCTGCTCGATCACCGAGGATATTCTCTCCGAAGTAAAAAAGGATTGCAACTGGGTTGACAAACATGTGCTGATTCCCGAATCTGACGAAGCCATCACCACCCACATCGAGGGATTTGCAAGTGTTTACACTTATCCCTTCATGTTGGGCCGGCCATATCGTAGGCGAGCTCGATTTCGACCGTATACAGATAATTTCCTCGTTTTTTGGAGAGTAGACGACGAGAAACGACATGAGCTTCCGATTCTTATTTCGATACCCCGCGACAGAAATGACAAAATAGTTGAAACGTCCCGTCTGTCTAGTCTTAATGACATTAACTGCTTGTCAGTTGCCGGTCGGCCACTCTCAGATATGAACCGTCGCTGGAAAACTATAACTACCCCTTCCTTTGTTTATTCAAACTTTACATCCAAGCCTTGTGCCCTCGTGTCTAAGAAACTTTAATACTTTCAAGCACTTATATTCTAGTCACTATGAGATCTTTTATAAGAACTTTCATTCTTCTTCATCTCAAACCATCAAGTGTACTCTTTTAACTTCTTCTTTTTCCTCATTTTTTCTTCATCTTTCAAAGAAATGGCGAAGACATCAAAATCTGTTCCCCAAATAGAAACTCCATCTACCTTGCGGCCGGCTACCGAGGAAGTCGTCTCGCGTACTGCTGTCGAGGAACCGGTACCGGAACTTCCTCTGAAAAATGTTCATCCCCGGGGGATGCCTGGTTAATGCTGATTTTAAGGTCGAAAAGCCCTCCTCCGTACCAGGCCGGTGCGAGGAGGTCTTGAGATACATCTGCTCGATCACCGAGGATATTCTTTCCGAAGTCAAAAAGGATTGCAACTGGGTTGACAAATATGTGGTGACTCCCGAATCTGAAGAAGCCATCATCACCCACATCGAGGGGTTTTTAAGTGTTTACACTTATCCCTTCACGCTGGGCCCCTTGGACCCGGTTATCATCAACTTTTACAAAAGATACGAGGTAGCCCTTAGTCAAATTCACCCTTCTTTATGAAGGATCGTAATCCTCCTCCGTTTCTTTGTAAGCAAGATCGAAAAGTGCCCTTTCACTATCGACCACCTCATGCATTTATACAGTCCCCGACTCTACCGTGGGTGACTGGTCAAGCTTACGCATCGGGCCAGTAAAGCCCCGTTCTCGAGTATTGATAAAGATCTAGATCGAGGTTGTCTAGGCTGTTTCGTTCGAGTGAGGACCTCGAACTTGATCCTGGTCGAGCACATGTTGTTCCCTGAGAAGTGGAACATGTCACGTAAGTATAATTTTGCTTCAAAGATTTAATTTATCGCTCTTTTCCTTTCTTCTTATCGATGTTCTGTGGTGGTGCAGCTATTTCTCGGATCCCGAATGCAGTTCCTCGACTCAAGGAGTGGGTTGAGGGCATGATATTACAAAGGCCTTATTCCGAGCGTTCGTGTCCCGAGCTTTCAAAGGGCCGATAGGAGGCCCGTTTTCACGGTAAGATCTCTTTCATGAGTAATATTTGATTTCCTTTTTGCATCATTAATTCCTCACTTGTTTTATTTCTTTTTGCAGGTTTATCCAAGGATGTCAAAATGAGGACCCCATCTGGTAGCGATGATTTCCTCACCGAGTCCTCTGCTCCGAGACAGGGTGAAGAGATGAAAAGAAAAAGGGCTCCGAGTTCTCCGAGCTCAAAGAAAAAGAAGCCAAGGAGAAGGTTGATGCGTAAATCCAAAGAAAGCACCAGTGCTCGAGTACTGTCTCCGGATTCACTTTATCGGCTGAGGGACGAATCCGAAGGAGAAAGAGAAGGAGAATCCTTCGTCGCGGCTAGAAGGGCAGGGGCCTTCAAACCAGAAGGAGGCGATGCTGATTTTCATCAAGTTAGGGAGGTCGAGGAGGAGGCCGAGACCAAAGCTTCTCGGGATGTGGGAAATGCCCCGAAGGACGCACTCGGTTTGATAGAGATCACCGAGTCACCCTCGTTTACTAAGTCCATGTACAACGAGGCCCAAACAGCTAAAGGATGCCCCAATGAGGGGGCCCATGGAGCAAATGACCCCTTCCATGGGTTTTTTGACGGAGTAGACTCTACGGCTATGGAGGATGTCACCAGGTTGGGCGACTTAGAGATATCGAGGAAGAGCCCATCTTCGGAGCAAACGGACCTTCCTCGAGCCCCAAACTGGTCAATCGATTCCCTGCTCCGAGTGTGGATCCTGGCCGGAAGCGATTCATCACTATCTCCCTTCTGGAGGAAGACCGGGTCCTCTCCACCCCCGTAGGGGTGGCCAGTTATCTTCGCTTTATGGTGACCGAGGATGATCATGCCAAGATGAATGAGGTGGATGCACCCTATCTGTTCAACGAAGCACAATAGGCATTAGACCGGGTAACTTCAGATATTCCTCGATGGTTTTCAATTTGTACTTAGGCTATTTTATAGATAACTCTAACATTTTTCTTTGTGCTTGTAGGCATCGGTGCTTCACCACGAGACTTTTCTCCGATACGAGATGAGCTGAAACAACTCAAAGCCGAGGTCCGAGGGCTCATTTAGAAGATAGATACTTATAAAATTCTCAGCGAGCAGTTTAAAGGGGAGGCTAAGAGCCTCCGAGATGAGCTGGAGGTTGCTCGAAAGGAGCATGCCGATTTGGTCGAGCAGGTAAAATTATTTGAGGTTAGTTACGACAAGCTAGGCTCGGTGACTAATGGTCGAAATCCGTAGGTCCAATAGAAAATCGACCGGATCACCCAACTTCGAGCTGAGATGGATGTTGTCATGGACGAGACCGATGAATAGAGAGGCAGAATGGACTGTATGGCCTCGGAAAAAGAGGCTGCTCGGGTGCAACTGACTTTGGCCGAGGTCCAGCTTTGAGCGGCAAAGGAAAAGGCCGAGGTGCAGGCCAAAAAGGTTGAAGAGCTCCAGTCTTAACTAAGTTTGGCCGCCTCTGATCGAGAAATTATGGCCAAGGAGCTTGAAACGGCTAAGTCAGCGATCGTGGTGGTTAAAGACGATGCCAACGAGATGGTGGCCTAATATAAGGCCGATGCCGAGGCAGCCTAGGACCGCTTGAAAGACATTGTTGAATATGAGAAGTGACAGTCACAAAGAGAGGCCTTCGAGGATATTCATGCTCGGGGTTTTGATCTATCGCCCGAGATCGAAACCGCTAAGGGGCTCGAGGCCGAGACCAAGAAGTTGGCTTACCCCGAGAAAGAATAAGAAAAATAAGACTTCGAGGGTTCCGGTGGATCGGGGGTGGAGAAGACCAGGCTATTTAAACGCCTTTGTAGATGTTTTTGCTTTTTTGTTTTTTGTACTTGTGTACTTTTGTATTTTTTGTCAAGGCCGTTTGGCCTTTGTAAGGATTAATGTATATATAATACAAGGCTTCCATTTCCCTTCGATAATTTCTGAGTTTTGTGTTTCTTTGCTTTATTCTTTATGTTTGAAAAGATCGAAGTGCCTTAGCATGAACTAGTTAGGTTATGTTCGGAGGTTCGAACAAGCCTTGCCTTTGACATTATTTTGTCTAAGGCATCGTGGGGGTTTGGTATGACCAGAATCTTTCCCCAAAGTACTTATAATATTTTAGATTATAGTTTGTCGAGGGTATCCTTTAGAACCAGTTTAGAAATTTTTCAAGGTCTTGTTTTTTGTTAACGGTCACGGATGTCTCCGAGCCATTTTAATATGGTCGTAGCCTTTTTAGTTCGGGTGTTTCATAGCGGGCTTATCACCTCGAGTTATCCGGGCTTGCCTAAGATAACAATCTCCGAATGGGGATGGCCGTAGGCTTTAAGGTTCGGGCATTGCCTAATAGGTCTTGTTCCCCCGTGCTCCCTTAGTCTGAGCCGTCCGAGTTTATTTTCGGAAGGCAGTCCCCGATTGGAGCGATTGTTTGAACCCGGATAAAGGTGGACCTTGGGCTCGATATCTTTAGGGTATCAAATGTAGGAAATTCCTTAAGAGAAAAAAGAGAAATTTTTAAGGGACAAGATATTTATCCGCAAGGTAGAGACTTCTTTTTATTCTTGTGTGTAATAGTTACACATGTGTACAAGCTTTGTGCCAGGGGTCGAGCAGTCTATGCGTGCATGGTTTTGACCGTTTGGCCCTTACAGTAAATCCTATTGATCGAGTCGAGACCATTCAATCATAAAGTTTCTTTCCTTGCTAAAGTCGTTATCCGAGGGTAATGCTCCCTAGTGTTCGGGGTCGATCGTAGAGAGGCCTCAAATACTCTTGTCGTGATCTTCGATACCGGTTCGTAACCGACCTTCAATTCAAAGTTAGCATGATTTACTGTTGCCTCGTTAAAAACCTTGCCGAAAAACCCATTTGGGACAAAACCGGTTCAAGGGAAAAAGATTGCAACGCGTGCTTTCAGGCCTAAAAATTGTATCATTGCTTGTTGTTACCTGCAAGAGTTAGTTCAAAATAAAATAAATGAATGGGGTCGTACCTTAGAAGTAATATCATTACAAGTGAGTTATATTCCAGTTGTTTGGTAGTTGTTCACCGTTCATTGCTCTGAGTTTGTAGGACCCCTTTCCGGTGATCTCGATAATTTGATACGGATCTTCCCAGTTTGGCCCCAATTTCCCTTTATTTATGTTTCGGGTATTTAGTGTAATATTCCTTAATACTAAGTCCCCGACATTGAAGTGTCGAAGATTGGCACTTCGATTGTAATATCTCTCGATCCGCTGCTTTTGGGCGGCCATCCGGACAAGGGCGGCTTCGCGCCTTCCATTTAATAGATTCAGGCTTGTATTCATGGCCTCCTCATTTGATTCCTTGGTTGTATATCGGAACCTAAGACTTGGTTCTCCGACTTCGATCGGTATTAGAGCTTCGGTGCCATAAACTAGTGAGAATGGGGTGGCCGCGGTACTGGACTTCGAGGTCATACAGTATGCCCATAAGACTTCGTGCAGGATTTCCTTCCATTTTCCTTTGGCGTTAGTTAACCTCTTTTTGAGGTTCTGGAGTATAGTTTTGTTGGTCCATTCTGCTTGTCCATTCCCACTAGGCTGATAGGGCGTTGATAGGATCCTTTTGATCTTCTGGTCTTCGAGAAACTTGCTTACTTTGCTGCCAATGAATTATTTCCCATTGTCGCACACGATCTCGGCCGGCATTCCGAATCGGCATATGATGTGGTCCCTAATGAAGTCGATGACCTCCTTCTCCCCGACCTTCTCATATGCCTGGGCTTCCACCCACTTAGAAAAATAGTCAGTCATAAATAATATAAGTTGAACCTTACCGGGTGCCCATGGAAAGGGGCCAACGATGTCTATTCCCCACTTCATGGAACTGAATGCAGCAGCTCCCCGGGTTGATGAATCATCGGAGCATGTCTTTGACATTCATCACATTTTCGTACGAACTCCTTCGCATCTTTTTCCCTATCAATCCAGTAGTAGCTGACTCTGGTTACTTTTCGAACCAATGATTCAGCACCTGAATGATTTCCACAGGTGCCTTCTTGGATTTCCCTCAGAACGTACTCGGTGTCTCCCGATCCTAGACATATTGCGAGCAGGCCATCAATTGTTTTTCTGAACAAGGTTCCGTCTTCAGACAAAGTAAATCGGGTTGCCTTCGTATGCAGGCCCCTGATTCTTTCGGATCTGATGGTTGTTTTTAGTCTTCAAATATTCTATATATTTATTTATCCAGTCCCAAGTTAGGTTCATTGAGTTAATCTCGGCATGGCCTTCTTCCACTACCGATCTCATAAGTTGCACAACTGCACCCGAGTTGAACTCGTCGTCCTCGACTGATGATCCTAAGTTAGCAAGGGCATCAGCCTCATTATTTTGATCCCGAGTTACGTGATGAAAAGTCCATTCTTTGAACCGCTGTAATGTTACTTGCAACTTATCCAGGTACCTTTACATTTGTTCTTCCCTCACCTTGAATGTCCCATTAACTTGGTTCACCACGATGAGGGAGTCGCACTTGACTTCGATCACCTCTGCCCCAAGCTTTTGGCTAGTTCGAGAGCTACAATCATGGCCTCATATTTGGCCTCGTTGTTAGTCAATTTCATAGTCCTAATAGATTGTCTAACTACATTGCCTGTTGCTGGCTTCAACACGATGCCAAGTCCGGACCCTTTTGCGTTCGAAGCACCATCCATAAAGAGGGTCCAGATCGCCGAAGACATCCCCGAGTTCACCAACAACTCTCTTTCGACATCGGGTATTAGGGCCGGCGTAAATTCAACCACGAAGTCCGCAATTATTTGAGATTTAATGGTGGTCCAGGGTCGATATTCAATATCGTACCTGCTGATCTCCACGGCCCATTTGGCCAACCGTCCCAAGAGCTCGGGTTTATGCATTATATTTCATAATGGGTAAGTAGTTACAACACATATAGGATGACATTGAAAATATGGTTTCAGCTTCCTAGAGGCGCTTAGCAAAGCGAGCGCCAAGTTTTCTAGGTGAGGGTACCTAGTTTCAGCTTCACCTAGGGTCCTGCTAACATAGTAAATTGGAAATTGTGTACCTTGCTCTTCCCGAACCACGACTCCACTTACCGCTATCTATGATACTCTAAGTACATGTATAGTTGTTCGTCTATCTTTGGCGTGTGAAGCAGCGGTGGGATCGATAGATACCGCTTGAGTTCCTCCAAGGCCCGTTGGCACTCCGGGGTCCATGAGAAGTTAGTCTTCTTCTTTAATAGTGAGAAGAATCAATGGCACTTATCGGAGGACCTCGAGATGAATCGCACCAGGGAGGCTATGTGCCCGGTTAATCTTTGTACGGCCTTCATGTTGTCCACAACCGTGATATCTTTGATGGCTTTGATCTTGTTGGTGTTGATCTCGATTCCCCGATTGGATGCCATGAATCCGAGGAATTTACCTGACCCAACTCCAAACGCACATTTCTCCAGGTTCAGCTTCATATTGTATTTCTTCAATATAATGAAGGTTTCCTGCAAATATTTTAAATGGTCCTCTACTCGTAGGGACTTAACCAATATATTGTCAATGTAAACTTCCATTAATTTTTCTATTTGTTCCTCGAACATATAGTTTACTAGGCGTTGGTAAGTGGCACCGACATTTTTTAATCCGAATGGCATCACATTATAGCAGTATGTGCCGTATTTAGTGTTGAAAGAGGTTTTTTCTTGATCACACAGATTCATCCATATTTGGTTGTACCCGGAGTAGGCATCGAGAAAACTGAGGATCTCGTGGCCGGCCGTGGCATCGATCATGCGATCAATGTTGGGCAAAGGAAGGAGTCCTTGGGACATGCCTTATTCAAATCCTTATAGTCTACACACATTCTCAAATTATTTCCTTTTTTAGGGACTACCACTATGTTTGCTAACCAACCCGGGTATTTAACCTCCCGAATGGACCCTATTTTAAGGGTCAGTAGGCAGGTTTGTGCGTATAGCCACATGCGAATTAACATCAATTGGGTCTGCGACCAAAATTCCGATGGGATCAACGAGAGGTACCTCGTCACCGGGCGCTATGTTATTTTCACCGTGATGACCAGACTCATTGTCAACATATAGGGGTGTTGATTGGGAGTTCGATATTTTGAGTTTAATCCTGAAATCAGAGACACTTCAAAGAACAAGTGAGTGTTATGGAGATTTGTATCAAAATAATCACTATTATCCTTAGCCCCACGGTGGGCGCCAAACTGTTTACCCTCAAAATCGGATAACAATTAAATTTGTAAGTAGTTTTTACGATACGTAGATTAACTTGACACAAAACGATAAATTAGATTGCAATCGAAATAAATGATGGTAAAGTAAATGCAAACCACACGAATTGGGTAATTTCAGCCTTGGAAGGTTAGCCACCCTCGGGCCGAATGTACTTCGATCGATATCAAGACACAGAAGAATAAGAGCTTAAAGAGAATAATGATGTTTTGCTTTAGAATGCGTGTTACCATCTGCTAAATGAATTATCAGACCCCTTTTATATAGTAGAGGAATCCTATTTTAGGTACAATTCTATATAAGGTAAAAAATCTCTTTATTTGCTGATTGTCGGTTCCTTATTGATACGTGCCGAGATTTCCGCCGTAATAACCGATCGGTCACGAATATTTCGGTCTTCTGTTGGTTATGCTAACAATGTTTCTTCGAACTCGTTCGGGGTTATAATCGACTCCGGGATCACAGACACAATGTTCTCGAGGTTAGGCGTTCTGACCCCGGGTTCTATCCCAGTGGGACTTAGAGTCGATCTTCTGCCTTTTATTGCCAAATTCCGAGTCTGACCCATCATGTCGTAGGCGAGCTCGATTCGACCGTATACACCCCTTTTATTAGTTTAGGACTTTCAGCAATCATACATATTAAACTTTCAATTTGACTTCAAACAAAATTTGAATAGAACACTTCAAAGAAAAAAAAAAGATAGATATTTTTGTTGTTTTACGCCCCTCGCATTTCACAAGAATTATAGAATAAGTAAAGTTGCAATAAAATGGAATCTATTTGAAGGAGAGGAGGAGGAGGAGGGGGAATATATGAATAAAATTCACAGATAATGACAACTTTAATTAAGGTGGACTGCAACTAATATCTTAGACTATATGATAAGATTAGTTAACGTGGGATAAGGCCAAAAAAGCAGTTCTTGTCCATAAAAATGGAAAACCCAACCCCAAAAATTATTAAGGCATTTGGTAGAAAGCATCTAGAAGGAGGAGGAAATGTGTCTTCTTGCTAATTATACAAAAGACTTGTCTTTATGAGGACGGTAGGTTAGATATATAATATTTCAGTTGTTTTTTTTGTCTGTTTCAAGTTAGCATCTTTCTTGCTTTCCGAACAACCAAAAGTAAGCAAAATAGAAAAATTAAAACATCACCATGATACATACGTGTGGGGAGTGGATGAGATCTCTTAAACTCTCAAATCTCAATTACAGGTTCTATTTCGAGCTTTGAGACGGAAAAAAACTCGTTGTAGGATATCGTACTTTTTTTCCGCTTTACATAACACATATTCAACTTAATCGGATCAGTAATTTCGAATATTAAATAGTTATTAAAAAATAAAAGATAGCATATATAAGCCATCTCATATTGAAAGACAATTCACAAAGAATAAATAGTAAAAGAAAATAATATGAAGGGAAAAACAAATTACAGTTTGATCTTGATATTGAACACTATTTTTCCAACAACAAGATACCCTTCAATCCTTTGTATTAATTAAAAACAAAATTGATTCTTACAATCGAGTACTCTTTATATAGCTGCCCATTGTCCTACTACTATTGTCACAAAATGACAAGAAAGAATTTTCCAAGATAATTTAATCCCCATCTTACATTTTCCCCTTATATAAAGCTGCCTTTTGGTCCTCCCATAAAACGGCCCCTCTCTCTACACTTTTCATATTCCTCTTAATTAATTTATCTCTTATCAATATACAAACAAAGATGGGAGATATTGATCAAGAGGAAGAGTTGTTGCGTCTTAGACTTGCTATAGTAACAAATTCATGTTGTGATAGGAAAAAGATCAAAAAGAGGAAGAGGAGGGAATTAGCTTTCATCAACAATTGGGATTTGAATGAAAGTAATTATTGTGAAGGAAAAATATTTAGGCTTTTGGAGTTGAGAGAAGCCATGCTAAAAATAGATGTAAAGAAAAAGGGTAGTGTGGTTGAAGATGGAAAAGGGCTTCATCTAATCCATTCATTGCTTATTTCTGCCACAGCAGTTGATGAAAATAGCATTGATTCAGCTGTGGAAAATCTTCAGGAATTATACCAAAATGTTTCCTTACTTGGAGATTCTGTCCAAAGGGTTGCTGCCTATTTTGCTGATGGATTAATAGCGAGGCTATTAACGCGAAATTCGCCTTTTTATGACATGATAATGAAGCTTCCTACACAAGAAGAACAGTTCTTGGCTTTCACTGAATTCTACAAGGTCTCTCCTTTTTACCAATTTGCTCATTTCACATCTAACCAAGCCATTCTTGAAGCATTTGAAAAAGAAGAAAATACCAACAATGGATTCTTGCATGTTATTGACTTTGCCATATCCTATGGATTCCAATGGCCTTCTCTTATTCAATCTCTCTCTGAAAATGCAACCACATCTAATAGAATCTCTCTCAGGATTACTGGCTATGGAAAAACAATCGATGAATTGAGAGAAACCGAGACAAGGCTTGTCAGTTTTGCAAAGGGTTTTCGAAATTTATCTTTTGAGTTTCAAGGGGTTTTAAGTGGATCTGAACTTAGTAACCTAACAAAAAGGAAGAATGAAACATTAGCTGTAAATTTTATCTTTCATTTGAACTCATTAAGCAGTTATTCCAAGATCTCCCACACGTTGAAAGAAGTCCATAACCTTTGCCCTTCAATTGTCACCATAGTGGAACAAGAAGGATGCAAAAGCCCTCAAAATTTCTTGCCAAGATTCATGGAGTCATTGCATTATTTTGCAGCCATGTTCGACTCATTGGATGATTGCTTACCAATTGATAGTATTGAAAGATTGAGCATTGAAAAAAACCATCTTGGGAAAGAGATCAAGAATGTGTTGAACTATGAAAAAAATAACAATTTCTTATCAAGATATGAGCAAATGGAGACATGGAAAGGAAGAATGGAAAGCCATGGATTTTTAGGACTTCCATTAAGTTCTAAGAATATAATGCAAGCAAAGTTGCTTTTGAAAATCAGAAGTCATTCTTCCCCAATACAACTTGATGGAGGAAATGGAGGGTTTAGGATATTTGAAACGGAAGATCCAAGAGCTATTTCTCTAGCATGGCAAGATAGGTCTATTGTAACTGCATCTGCATGGCATTGTGTACTGTAGAAACTATTCTAACATTATTATTCAATTTTTTTTCCTTCACTATGACAAAATATATTGGAACTTCCTATGAAATATATTCTTTTCTTTTTGGCTGAATACATATACGGAGACACCTAAGTTGCCATGATTTTTTATTTAGATACCTCAAGTAAACTTTTTTCCGATTGAACACCAGTAGTAGATCCAAAGTGTACCAATCAGACATATTTCGCTAACAATAATATGATTTATAGCGTGAATATGGAAATTTGATTATGGGCATAAGATAATATATATGGTGAATAATGAGAACATGAGAACAATACTTTTTATAACACTCAAAATATGAAAATAATTTCATGTAAAGCATATCTCAGATCTCAATATGACCTGTGATTTTTGTTGAATTGTGTTACCTCATTTAAAAAATTAAGTTCTTTTTTTCTTGAAGGCGAGATATTATTATTATGCAGGAAATTAAAGAGAGTTATAACAGTCCGGTCTTAACGAAGCAGTCCCTAGTATGTCTTTGCGAAAAGTAGAGAAAGCAAATAGAGGTGGTTCACTCCAGAAGTGGTCTTCACACTCACCGTTAGTATGTGAGTTACAGATGCTCTCAAACTGAGCCACTGTGTGCGCCACTTGATTTCCTTCACAGTAGACATGCCTAACATCCGGATGGCCCAGTGCGTTGAGTAGGAACCTGCAATTATGGAGAAAATTAGCATTAGCTTTGTTGTGAAGTTTGTCTTGTAATAGGTAGAGTAATACCTGGTAATCTATTTCCACTATAATTGATATTCGATTTTTTGTGAAAGGAAGTTCCAATCCTTTTAGTAGGGCAAGAATTTCTCCTTGGATGGGTGATGAGGCCATTATGTGACAGGAGAATCCATCAATCCATTTTCTTTCGGAATCTCTGATGATTCCACCTGCTCCTCCAATGTTGGAGTTTTTTTGGTGTGCACCATCTATATTGAGTTTATAAATATTTTGTGGTGGGGATGTCCATTTTATTGGGATTTTTGTGGTTAAGATTTTTTTGAAGTTATGGTTTGTTAGGAAGAGGTATTCCATTACGTGCGTAACTGTTTTTAGGCTGTCAATTTTGGTTGAGAAGTTGTTGAAATAGTTATGATTT
Source organism: Nicotiana otophora (assembly GCA_000715115.1). Taxonomy (NCBI): domain Eukaryota; kingdom Viridiplantae; phylum Streptophyta; class Magnoliopsida; order Solanales; family Solanaceae; genus Nicotiana; species Nicotiana otophora. The sequence continues at coordinate 224,121 of AWOL01S0034418.1, read as the reverse complement.
GGTTGAGCCAAATATGCCAAAGGATAATTGGGGTGATAACAACCAAATGTATTGATGTGTTATTGGGTAGGAGGATGCTCGTAGTGGAGGTACAAGCATCTTTTATCTGATCTAGTTGGTTTGAGGTTGGGGTGGTGATGTTTAACTCTACCCATATTGTGTTGTTCATAGGGAGAAGAAAGAATAAATGGTTTGTATTTTCCTCTGTCCCACAATATTTGTAGGAGTTACATTTGGTTATTTTCCTTTGGCTTAGGACAGCTGTAGTGAGTAGACGTTGATGTACGTACTAATAGCCATAGGAATATTTTGAGTTTGTTGTGGCATGGTGCTTTCCATATCCAGAAATGGTGAAAGGGTTCATGAGATTGGGTTGCCTCTGTGAGCCTAATGAAAAGTCTATAGGCAGATGGAAGTTCTCATCTTTCATTTCTTTCCAGAAGAATGAGTCATTTAAGTTTTCAGAGAACGAAATATATGTTTGTGTTACAAGGTCAGAGATCGTATTTGGTAGGTCGTATGGAAGAGCTTCTAGGTTCCAATTTTTATTAGTAATAATGTAGTTACTTTTTTTATTTTTATCTTCCTTTCCTAATGGCCCCTCGATTAGTTCCCTTAGAGCGTGTTTGCCAATAACCCATCTATTATCCCAAATGCTTATCTGGCTCGCGTTTCCAACATTCCAAGTGATGCCTTTGGAGAAGAATGAATAAGTTTTTGTAGTGCTTTTTCAGATATAGAGTTATTTGTTTTCTAAACCATAGGATTTATTCTTGGAGTGTGAAGGTATTTATCCTTTATTATTTTAGCCCGTAGAGATTTAAGAATGGAGAGGTATCTCCATAGTAGGCTTGATAGGAGTGCGTTATTTTTCCCTTTTGCTTTGTACAGCCCAAGGCCTCCCTCATACTTAGGAAATGTTACCTTGTTCTAGTTGATATGATGAATTTTTCGGTGGTCCGTGGTAGAACCCCATAGGAACTTTCTCTGAATACAATCAATATTATTTCTAGTCTTTGCTGGAAGAAAGTTCATTTGTATGGAATGGGTGGGAATGGTTGACAGAGTCGATTGTATAAGCGTTAATCTCCCAGATAAGGTTAGTAGTTTTTATTTCCATCCTTTTAGTCTAATATTCATCCTATCAAGTATGAATTGATAATTCAAGCTTTTTGGTTGTAAGTTGGTAATTGGAAATCATAGGTATTTTCCCACATTATTTTTTATATTAATGATTAGTGTATTGGCCAGCGATGTTTGGTTTGTAATCGGTACATTTGAGGAAACATTATTTGAATTTGGAGAAATTTATTCGCTTCCCGGATTGATGAAAAATAAAGTTGAATATGTTTATGATAAAAGTTGCACTTGCATTGTCTGCCTCGGAGAAAAGTATAAGGTCATCCGCGAATAGGAGGTGGGATATGGCTGGGCCATTCTGGCTTATTTTAATGGGTTTTCAGTTCAAAATATCTACTTCATAATCAATGCAACGTGTTATGGATTGCATACAGATGATGAATAGGTACAGAGATAGTGGGTCTCCATGTCGGATGCCTTTTGATGGTTCGAAGAATTCTGTAGGTTTACCATTTGCAATGATCAAAGTTATTGTGGTAGATATGTAATTCATGATAAGCGTTATTAGGCCTTGTGGAAAATTTAATGCATGCAATGAGCTCCTGACGAATGACCATTCAAGACGGTCAAAAGCCTTTTCAAGATCAATTTTGAGCATCATCTTCCCAGTCCTCCCCGTACTATTCCTGAAAGAGTGGATTGCTTCTTAGATAATTATTTCATTGTCAATTGCTCTCCTTCCTAGAATAAAAATGCATTGATTAGGACTAATAATTTTATTGAGAAAGAGGCGAATACGATTTACAATAATTTTTGTTACAGTTTTATAGATAGTGTTACAAAGAATGATGGGCCTATATTGAAAAATATTTTGTGGGTATTTGACTTTGGAAATAAGAGTTACATAGGTCCTGTTTATTTCAGCTGGTAATACTAAGGCAGCGAAGACTTGTGTACACGTATCTATGATAGCTGCGTTTGTGTTGGACCAGTATTTCTAGAAGAAAATTGGGTGGATGCCATCCAGACCTAGTGCCTTTAATGGTTTAAAGAATTTTATAGCTTTGTTGATTTTTGTGACTGAAAGAGGTCTAATAAGTGCTTCTTTATCCTGATCTGTTAGGATGTTGAGTAGGCTTGGGTTAGGTGCTATGGTATATGTACATAAATCTAGTTCAATTGTGTAGATGTTTGAGAAGTGTTTAATAATAATATCATGTATTCCCCGGGGATCAAAAGTCCAATTACCAACTGTGTCATTTAGCCCTAGTATCCTGTTTTTCCTTCTCCTCTAGATAGCGGATATATGAAATAATTTTATGTTGGCATCCCCGTCATTTATCCACTGAATTCTTGATTTTAATTTCCAAAAATCTTGTTCATTTTGGAGAATTAAGTTATATTCATGAATAAGATTATTTTTAAGGTTATGGTGAGATTGAGTTTTATTATGTGGGTGCATGTTTTGGAGCCCCAGAATGCGTGCAAGGAGACCTTTTTTTTTTTAAAAAAAAAAAATATTTCCAAATGTGGACATCTTCCATTCTTCCACTTGTTCTGTGAAGGAGGAAATAGTAGTTGAGTAATTTGTATTATTATTCCAATATTGCTTAACTATATTTGGAAAAAGTGGGTGACTAAGCCACATTATTTCAAAGCAAAAAAACGTGTGTTGGTTTACTAATATTTTTTAACAGACTTAGCAGTAGTGGACAATGATCCGAATATGTATGTGGCATGTCTGTGACAGTGGCATCCGGAAACATTTCTACCCAGTCCGATTTTCCAAGAAATCTATCCAATCTTTCAAAGATTTATTGCTGCTGTTTTTTCCTTTTATTTGTCCATGTAAAGCATGGACCCACAAAACCCAAGTCATTCATATCAATAACATCAAGACAATTTAAAAAGGTAGTACTTCTATTACTATTTATGGGCCTACCTCCATACTTTTCGGAGGCGGTTGTGACTTCATTAAAGTCTCCACATAATAGCCACATGTAGGTATTATTTTTAGCAACTATTTACAGATTATTTCATAGAATTTTTCTGTTTACTAATAAAGTGGTAGTATAAATTAAGGCAACTAGCCAAGGTTTTGAAGTTCTACTGATCTGGATGTTTGCATGGATCTCCTGGTGAGTAACTGCTACTGGATCCATCTCCAACTCTTCATGCTTTCACATTAGTACAACTCCACCTGAGTAGCCATCTGTGGTAATTTCAAACAAGTCAGTGAAACCAATAAATTCCATGAGCTCGTAGTATTTCTGCGCGTTTCAGTGAGGTAGATGATTGATGGATTGTTCTAGTCGATAATGTATTTGAAGTTGTGCCGGAATTCTTGGTTGTTGCATCCCCTGTAGTTCCGAAGGAGGATATTCATTTTGGGTTCATTCGTTATACGTGAGCTCCCAGCCGGGGCCAGTGACATGCGCAGGTCATAACTAGTGGATGATCCGCCCCGTTGTGTACTGGCAATGACAAGTCTTCCTCCATTAGTGTTGGCAGAACCAGTGCTGCATATTTGTGGATAATCAAGAAAGGGTAGGTGCGGATGTTCACTGCTATTCGAAGCACATTTTTTGAAACTGTGATGAAGTAACATTTTTCTCTGTTTTCGTGGAGAGTGGTCGACAGTGATTCCCGTAGTGTGATCTATTGCAGCCTTTGATCTAGGATTCTTGGTGCTTGCACTTCTGTGTTCATTAGGATGATTATATCGGTATCCGGATTCAAAGGGGACAATGGCTCCGCTGGTAGTGCCTCCGGCTCTATGTCTAGATTTTCCGGCAGTGCTAGCTCCTCCATTTCTGGTAATGAGAGCAAATGGGTGTTTGTGGGGGTGTATGAACTTGTTGTTCCTCCTATACCTGATGGGACTCCTATACCTGTATTAGTTGGTAGTATCCCTGAACTTGTGGTGGTTGTTGCGTGGCTGTGTTCAGATGGTTTACCATCTCCATCACAGCTATTTCCAGGTTGTGCATTGTTTCCATTCGTATTTACGTATTGGGCTCCCAGTCCTGTATCTGCTCGATGAGGTCTTGTGTATTCTCCAACAAAAACTGAGCATGCTGGTGTAGCCCCACTACATCAAACTATGGAGTTGGTGGTGGGTGGTGCAGGACTGGAAGCATTATGGCTTGTTACGGTATTGTAATGGGACTTGGTACTGGGACTACTGCTGTTTAAACAAAGTAGTTGGTTGTTTAGGTGTGGCTGTGTTGACATAGAAAGTGTTAGTTATTGTCTCTGTTGTGGCGTGGGTGGTGGTGGCATTGGTGGTTGTGGTAGTTGGAGCAGTGGTAGTAATGACGATATATTTTCAATGAGTGGGAGAGTGGGAACTTGGTCTGTGAAAGAGAGTATGGTAGGGGAGATTATGGGGGTGACCGGATGGTAGGGGAGATTACTTGGGGTTTTGGTTTTTGAGGTTGAGTTGAGAGATGGTGATTGATGGGGTGTGTGATAGGTTTGATGGGATTTGGTAGTGACAAGTGTAGGGTGGGTTGTAGGAAGGGAGTAGGTTTCATAGTGGGAAACGATTTCATGCATGGTAGGCTTCTTAGGAGCAGTGTTCATGGTATTATCATTATTTTTAGTACTGTGTATTTTATTATTTTCCCCGATTTGGTAATATGCTTGTGTCCTTGGGATCCCTTATTTGCTCCTTTGTCGTGCCTATTTTGGGGTGTTGTTGTCAGTGATTTTGTGGGTGCGACAATATCATTAGTTGTAAAGGATGTTTTTGTTTCTGGCACAGTTGGTGAGCAGTTAGTTGTTGAAGCCGAAAATAGGAACATATGTGTTTTTTGTTCTTGGTGATGTCGTTGCGGATGGGGTTGTAGTGTCATGTTTGCCATTTTTTTTATTCTGGTAGTCTTCTTTCTAGATCCAGTTGACTTAGGATAGAGAATTAATTTTGTTGGGTATAACTAGTTGACCCTTCAGAGGTGGTAGAGGTGGCAAAACCTGTTTGTTTCTTGGTCCCCAAGATTGGGGTAAGTACAGGGGTGGATGGTCTAGAATTTGAGCTAGTAGGGGGCAAATTAGTGTTTCTATTTGATATTTTTGTTTTTTTTCCTATTTTTTTTCCTTTTAATTTATCTTCTTTTTTTTTCGACAGGAAGTTCTCTTTGATTTGTTTCTTCGTTTTCTTTGTTTCTTTTTTCCATTTTTTTTCTTTTTCAGTAGTTTCTTTTTCTAAATTTTGTGAATAATGAGTTGTAGTGGTGTAGATTTTGTGTAAGTATGATACCGTCTTTCACTGTTCATTGACCGTGTCGGATGTAGAGTTGTCTTTCATCTTTGTGGATGTTGGATTCTTATTCTGACATTGATATAAGTTGTGTCCCAGACATCCGCATATTGTACATAGTGGATAGGTGTCTTCATAGTGGATATCCTGTAGATGTTTCCCGATCATGACATTCGTTGGTAGTGATTTTCCTAGGGGTGCCAGAATACACAAGCGTGCATAACGTCCCCTTGTTGTGTTCGTAGTGCAGCTGTCAATCTTTAAAGCGTCCCCAACCATTTCGCCAATTGATTTTAGTATTTCAAAGTCGTAGTACTCAGTGGGTAATTTCTGAAGGCTTACTCATATTGTGGAGAAATTAATATGGTTTGCGTTGGGATTGAATTTCGGTGCCCATTTCCTGACACTAAGGTATTGCCAATAAACCAAGGTCCGTTATTGATGGCTCTTTGGTAGTGGTCATGGGATGAGAACCAGATCATGTAGTAGTCATTACCTAAATCGATAAGGTTTATGGGTTCTGATGAGTTCTAGATTTTTGGATTTTTGTGCATAATAAGTTGTAGCCCATACATTTTCCTAATATTTTGATGATTAAGTATTGTTTCCAGGGCTCGTATAGTCTGGTTTTGTCCGCTATTGTAATGGGTATGAAGTTAGGTTGGTTTGATGGGTTGTCTTTTTCCTCTTCTAAACTTAGGTTGCTAAAAATTGTGCAACCAAAATCCATGGAAGAAGAAGTTTGTTTTTGGGTTACTGTATCTCTATAACCAGCCCGTGTCTCCATAAATGTGTCACAATTGTTTGGTCAGTGCATACTGCGTGAAAGCAGGTCTTCTTCTTCATTGGTTAGAGTGCCTTCTTCCATTCGTTGGCTTTGTGGTTTGGTGAAAGGTGACTTTTGCAGTGATCTTATAGTGAGTTGTTTGAATGGTTGATTGATTGATTTCCGTTTCTCTCTAGTTTCTAGAGATAAGTCAGAGCACTTCTCTATATAATATGATGAGCAATTTTATTGATCTTAAAAAAATTAATTTGTTATACATTACTTTTAATTGATTTTGGTTTATAAGTACTCAGCTTATTAGTATTTTTGATATTTACCATATGCATAGATAAGTCAAAATATTCTTATAAACTTATCTAAACACCCTCATAGTACACCTTTGTCACGATCCAAAATACCAACCAATCGGGATCGTGATGGCACCTAATACCGCTTGGTAGGCAAGAAATCACAACAAGATAATGCAAAGAAAAGCAATAAATATTTGACAGCTGAACGAATAACATCACCTAAAGCAACTATGTGATACCATAATAAGTTCTAAAACCAATAACTAACATAAACCACCCCAAGATTTGGTGTCACAAGTACATGAGCTTCTAAATCCAACTAAATACAAAGTTCTGAAAGAAATACAACACTATCCAAAATAAAATAAAAACAATACAATGAAAATAAGAAATTGACTCTAAGGCCTGCGAACGGGATACGGCTTTACACAGGAAGTGTAGAAGTGTAGTATGAGTACAATCGACCTCGTGTAATCAGTAAGTGTCGAGTCTAATCCTGATGAGGTAGTGAAGAGGCTAAGACAAGACACCTACTAAAAACATGTGCACTTATATACATAAAGCAACAGAATAACAAATAAAGCATCAAAAGTAACAACAGGGTAGGTACATGTAGAAAGGGACAATAAGCGAAAACAATAGGAATCACTAAGTAAACTCATATCAAAGTAAGCATCGAAACCATCAAATCAAGTTTCCATTTCAATTACCAAGTCAAAGCAATAAAATCAACAAATTGTGCGGCATCACCCTTCGTGCTTTTACTCTCACCCTCACCATATATCATAAATGCAAGTGCACGACATAACTTTCCGTGCTTTTACATTCATCCTCACATGATCATAATAAAATGCATATGCATGTCATCATCCTTCGTTCTTTTACTCTCATCCTAACATCATCATAATAAAATACATTTGCACGACATCAGCCTTCGTGCTTTACTCTCATCCTTACATGATCATAATAAAATGCATATGTACGGCATCACCCTTCATGCTTTTAACCTCACATTCACTCAATCAATGATATCAATATGCAAATGAGGCATGGAAACACCATTTATGCTCTTCACTCTTCCTCACCAAGCAACAACAATACGAATATCAAGCAAGGTGGGAAGCAAATACACTTCATCAATCGTATTGAATTCCACTTGTCATACAAGAGTCTTTCCACAATTAGAGCCAACAACCAATCACATATTCCACACTCTCAACACCCAATATCTCAACAATTCAATAAAATAAATAACTTGAAAGTGAAAAGTCAAAGAATAAGCGATCTATCAAAGGCATATTAAATGAAATAACATGGTACAATTAACCCAAATTTTACCCGTATGCTTATCCCATATCCAATACATAAGCACTCATCACCTCGCATATACGTCGTCCCCAACACAAAGTTCACATAGCAAATAGACTCGATTTTACCTTAATTTCCTCAAATCAAAGTTAACCACGACCCTTACCTCTTTACGCAACCAAATCAACATTTAACCACTGATTTGCTTTTCAAACAAGCCACTAAACCAATCTAATCTAGCCAATTATTATTCAAACAATTCAAAATAAGCTTTAGAAACTATCCACGAATGAAAAAGGTTAATTTTGATCATATTTGAAAAAGTTAATAAAAGTCAATTTCGGACGCGTTTGGTCAAAATTCGAGATTTGGACCAAATCCCGATTATCCATTCACTCCCGAGACCGATTATGTGATTTGTTTCGAAATCCAACCTCAATTTGAGGTTTAAATCGTAATTTTATAAAATCCCTAAATTCTACCCAAAATCCTAATTTCTACCTTGAAAGTTATAGATTTGGTGTTAACAAATCATGAAAAGTAGTTGAAATTGATTGAAAACTAGTTAAAGTGATTACCAATGAATTTGGAAAGAAAAAGCTCTCAAGAAATTACCTCTATGGAGTCTAGGGTTGAAAAATGATGTAAAATGAGCTAAGTCCCATTTTTTCCAACTTTTACCCAGCTGCAGATATTGCAATTGCGAACTCTTGTTCGCAATTGCGATGTTCGCAAAAGCGAACAACCTCTGTGCCCCCTGATGTCGCATTTGCGACCCAATACTTCACATTTGCGCCACCTATCGCAAAAGTGGTCATGAATTCGCATTTGCGAAGCCCTCTATCCAGCCTCTCAGTCGCAAAAGCGACAGTTAGGTTGCGAAAGAGAACCCCAGCCATATGCAAATGCGACCATGTTTTTGCATTTGCGAAGAATGCCTTCCCATCCCATATTTCGTATATGCAGGCCTGACATCGCAAATGCGAGACTCACAATTGCGATCAGGTCTTCGCAAATGCGAGACCTGTAACATAACACCAGCAACTACTGAGCAGCAGTTTCAAACTCAACTCTAGCACATCCGAAACTCACTCGTGCCTCTCGGGATCCAATCCGAACATTCGCACAAGTATACTAAAATCATACGGACTCGCTCGCTAACTCAAATCATCAAAATAACATTAATTATCAAGAAACGATCATCAAAACTCAATTTACATTCATGTATCTAGGGTGCCCCATCTTCTACACTAGAAGAAGGAAAGACTATTATCAAGATCTTATCGAAAAGGCGAAGGCTAAGCTACGTGCTTAGAAAGGGAAGCTATTATCATCTGGAGGAAGAACAACACTAATCACCAGTGTTCTTCAAATATGCCAGTGTACCTACTCTCAGTACTGGATCCACCTCAAAACATTCTGAAACACCTACACAAAATATTTGCCAGATTCTTTTGGAGCACTAAGGAAGAAGGGAGGAGCAGGCACTGGGCAAGTTGGCAGAAGCTATATAATCCTAAAGAAGAAGGAGGCCTTGGATTTATATCATTGAATGATGTATCAAAGTCATTATTTGCGAAGCTGTGGTGGAGATTTAGGACTGCAAAATCTTTGTGGTCGAACTACATGTGGAATAAGTACTGCAAAAAAGAGATACATACTGAAGTACAATTCAAACAAGGATCCCATGTGTGGAAACATATGCTGAATGAAAGGGAACAAGTAGAGCATGAGATACTATGGGAGATGAAAAGTGGCACAACAAACATTTGGCATGAAAATTAAACTGGGTTGGGAGCTCTGTATCTTGTCCTACCTCCAGACTTCAGTATTGAGGAGAACTTACAAGAGGTGGCAGAACTGAGGCAAGGAAGAGAATGGAATGGCACACTAATTGACCAGAATTTCCCAGAATACATTGCTGAACATATAAAAAAGATCCATTATGACAGTAGAGAGGAGCAGTGGGATAAACCATATTGGATGCCAACTTTATTAGGCAAGTTTACTATCAATAGTGATTGGCAAATCCTGAGGCATCGAGTAAATATAAATCAGGAATTTAGAAAAATGTGGACAAAAGGACTACCATTCAAGATCTCATTCTTTTTATGGAGACTGTGGAGACACAAACTGTCAACTGATGACTTATGGAGGAAACATGGATACATATGTGTTTCTAGATGTTGGTGCTGTCAACATCCCCAAGAAGAGACATATGAACATATTTTTCTGACAAGCAACACATCAGCAAAGGTATGGAAATAGTTTTATGGCAGCTGCAGGCATTACTGAACCAGTAATACAAGTGAAGCAAGTGGTACGATCATGGTGGAATGCAAAATGTTGTCCAAAATTGCAACCTTTGTTTCAAGCAACACCAACTATCATTACATGGAAATTATGGAAAAGGAGAAACACGGGAAAGTATGGAGGAACGGTCTCAACAAATAGAGTCATACATGAAGTCAACAAGACACTTCATTACTTGGCAAAGACAAGGTATCCATGGCTAACAAACATACCTGCTTTGTCGCCAGATATGATCCAATTCATTGAAGCATACAAACCAGTACTGATCACCAAGAGAGTTAATTGGCAACCTCCACATGCAGGCTGGTATAAATGTTAACACTGATGGAGTCTCAAAAGGAAACTCAGGGCCTAGCTCAATTGGATTCTGTGTTAGAGATAAGGCTAGAGATCTAGTGTATGCAAAGTCAGTCGACATAGGTATGACCACAAATGTTGTAGTTGAAGCACAAGCAATACTCCAGGGGCTGGAATACTGTGTTACACACGAGAATCACCCACTGATATTGGAGATTGACTCATTGACTTTGAAGAAAGTCATAGAAGGGGAATGGGACTCACCCTGGTGTATAAGTGCATAAGTCCAAACAATTAAGGAGATGAAAAATCATTTCAATGTGATTCTTCAACATATATTCAGAGAAGGCAGTACTCTCACAGATTTTATAGCTAACATAGTATTTTCTGGTGCAGGTACAAATCAATTCCTCTCTTTCTCTAAACTGCGCAATATAGGGAGGAGAATATTAAATCTTGATAAGCTACAAACTCCTAACATAAGGGTTAGGATTGCAAAAAGGATAGCTTCAGATTAATGAATTAGTACATCTGTGTACTAATGTTAAATAGAATGGCTTCTCCAAGATATCAAACACAAGATAGTCCCTGTAGTTACTCATCAGTTACTCATCCTCAAGCTTGCATTACTGGTGTAACAGAAATGGTCTTGGTAGCTTTATTACACTGATTAAGCTGGAAAGCTTTGGACATATTATGTAATGTATGGTGGTGTATCACCTACCAGTGGTATTAGTATTGTATAATGCTCATTCTGGGAAATGTATAGCACCACAAGGGAAGAAACTGTAACATTTGTTCCGGTTTATGGATCTACTATTTAGTGCAACTGATTGTCTTCTGCTGGAATTCTTATTTTCAATCGAAGATGGCCAAGTTATTGTGGGATAAAGGCGGTGGGTAATCTACCAGTCTACTAGTCACAACAATTGGAAAGACAAAGGTCTCAAAGTGTTTGCACGCCCCATCATAAGTTTAGACAACAACAACAATTGGAGGTGTACGTTAGCGATTCAAGTTGGCCTAATCCTTTTGGTATGTAAATCATAGTGCTTGGTGAGAGAGTTTGAGGTGATACACTAAGTTTTTGTACTTGGCTAGAGGATACAAACATCACCTTCGATTGGAACACGTTCAAGTCAAACTTTTGTAATAGCTAGATTACATTGTTTTTCCTACTTTCATTTGCATTTTTACATACGTTGTATTAACTGGATTCCTATTTTGGATTATTATTAATATATTCACCACAAGGCATCAAGCCGAGTGGCATATTTGCTTAAAACAAAAACTCAAAATTTCAACTTTGAAACTCATTTGTTTTAGCTTTTCACATAACACACTGAAATGCGCTTGAGTCGCCTTGGACTCCAATCAAGCACGCGTACAAGTGCAGAAACGTCATCCAAACCTACCAGAATCATCAAAATAACGATCCGAGGTCATTTACCAAGAATATTGACCGTAGTCAACTCTAGCCTAATTTTAAGTCAAAAATTACATTTTTTTCAAAATTTCACATAACAACTTTTCGAAAAACGATACAGACCACACACGCAAGTCATATAACATCAAATGGAGATATGAGAGGCCTCATAACATATAAATTAAGACTAGTACTCAAAACGGCCTATCGAATCGTCACATTCTCCACCTCCAAAAGAAACGTTTGTCCTCAAACGAACATAGAAAAGTACCTGGTGGTAAAAATATCTGGGTATCTACTCCGCATATCAGACTCGGACTCCCACATAGCCTCGTCGATCGAATGACCCCTTCATTCAGCTTTAACAGAAGGCAAACTCCTAGACCTCAACTTTCAAACCTTCTAGTCTAGAATAACTACCGACTCTTCCTAGATCAAATTCTCATCAAGTTACATCGTGCTGAATTCTAAAATATATGACCTATCTTCATGGTACTTATGAAACATGGAAATGTGAAATACTGGATGTACCCCTACTAGGCTAGGAGGCAATGCAAGCCTATAAGAAACCTCTCTAACTCTTTCCAAGATCTCAAATGGGCCAATAAACGCGGGCTCAACTTGCCCTTTTTCCCAAACTGCATCACGCCCTTCATAGGTGACACTCAGAGAAGAACCTTCTCACTTTCCATGTAGGACACATCTCGAACCTTCCGGTCTGCATAACTCTTTTTCCTACACTAAGATATATAAAGTCGCTCCTAAATCACCTTAACCTTTTCCAAAGCATCACGAACCAAATCAGTGCCCAACAATCTGGCTTCACCGGACTTAAACCAACCAATTGGCGAACGAAATCACCTCCCATACAAGGCCTCGTACAGAGCCATTTGGAAGCTAGATTGATAGTTGTTATTGTAAGTGAACTCTGCTAGAGGTAGAAACTGGTCCCACTGACCCCCCAAATCCATAGAGCATGTCTGCAATATGTCCTCCAATGTTTGAATAGTGTGGTCGGACTATCCGTCCATCTGAGGATAAAACACAATACTCAACTCGACCCACGTGTCCAACTTATGCTGCACGGCTCTCCAAAAATACAATGAGAACTGTGCGCCTAGGTCAAAAATGATGGAAATGGGCATACTGTGCCGGTGGATAATCTCCCGGATGTAAATCTAAGCCAATTGCTCTAAAGAGTAGGATGTTATCACCGGAATAAAGTATGCAGACTTAGTCAACCGGTCCATAATAACCCAAACTGCATCATATTTCCTCAAGGTCCGTGGCAAGCCTACCACAAAATCTATAGTGATGCGCTCCCACTTCCACTCCGGTATCTCCAATCTCTAAGTCAACCTACCAGGTTTCTGATGCTCATACTTCACTTGTTGACAATTCAAACATAGAGAGACATGATTGACAATATCTTTCTTCATTCTCTGCCACCAATAGTGTTGTTTTAAGTCACAGTACATCTTCGTGACACCTGGGTGAATAGAATATCGCGAATTGTGAGCCTCCTCAAGGATCAACTATCTCAACCCATCAACATTTGGAACATAAATCCTGCCCTGAAGCCGCATGACACCATCATCTCCAATCATAACCTCCTTAGCACCTCCCTGTTGCACCGTGTCTTTCAACACCAACAAGTGAGGATCATCAAACTGGCGAGCCTTGATACGCTCCAACAACGATGAATGTGACATTACACAAGCAAGAACCCATCTAGGCTCCGAAATATCCAAACTCTTGAACTGATTGGCCAAAGCCTGAACATCCATGGCTAATGGCCTCTCCACTGCCGGTAAATATGTCAAACTACCCAGGCTCTCTACCTTCCTACTCAATGCATTGACCACTGCATTAGCCTTCCCCTGATGATATAGTATGGTGACATCATAGTCTTTAAACAACTCTAACTATCTCCACTACCACAAATTACGGTCCTCCTACTTGAACATGTGCTGGAGACTCTAATGGTTGGTATAGACCTCACATGGAACGTCGTACAAATAGTGCCTCCAAATTTTTAGCGCGTGAACAATGGCTGCCAACTCTAAATCATGCACATGGTAATTCTTCTCATGAACCTTTAACTGCCGAGACGTATAGGCAATCACCCTACCATCCCACATCAACATTGTGCCAAGCCCAATACGTGATGCATCATAATACACAGTGTAAGGTCCCGAACCTGGAGACGACACTAACACTGGGGTTGTAGTCAATGCAATCTTGAACTTCTGAAAGCTTACCTCACACTCATCGGACAATATGAAAAAAAGCACCCATCTGGGTCAACTTGGTCAATGAGGCTGATATAGATGAAAATCCCTTCACGAACCTGCGATAATAACCCACCAAACCCAAGAAGCTCCGAATCTTTGTAGCTGAAGTAGGTCTAGGCTAGTTCTGAACTGCCTCAATTTTCTTAGTATCCACTTTAATGCCCTCAAAAGACACAACATGGCCAAAAAAGGCAACCGAGTCTAACCAGAACTCACACTTCAAAAACATGGCAAATAACTGACGATCCTTCAAAGTCTGAAGTATGATCCATAGGTGTTGCTCATGCTCCCCTCGATTGCGGGAGAAAACAAAATATCGTCAATGAAGACGATTATGGAGGAACCCAGATAATATTTGAACACCAGGTTCATCAAATCCATAAAGGCTGCTGGGGCATTAGTCAAGCCAAATGACATCACAAAGAACTTGTAGTGATCATACCGAGTCCGAAAAGCTATCTTAGGTACATCTGATGCCCTAATCTTCACCTGATGGTAGCCTGACCTCAAATCAATCTTGGAAAACACCTTGGCACCCTAAAACTGGTCATATAAGTCATTAATCCTCGACATCAGATGCTTGTTCTTGATAGTAACCTTGTTCAACTACTGATAGTCTATGCACATCCTCATCGACCGTCCTTCTTCTTTACGAACAACATTGATGCAACCCATGGTGAGACACTAGGTCTAATGAGTCTCTGGTCATGCAAATCCTACAATTGTTCCTTCAATATGTTCAAACTCAATTGGGGCCATACCATATGGTGGAATAGAAATATGTTGAGTGCATGGAACTAAGTCAATGCAAAAGTCAATATCTTTGTCGGGTTGCATACTCGACAAGTCTGTCGAAAACACCTATGGGAACTCTCTCACCACCGGAACTGAATCCATGGAAGGCACCTCGGCTTTAGGATCATATATATAGGCAAAATACGCCAAACACCCTTTCTTGACCATACGCCTAGCCTTCACATATGAAATGAACCTGCTAGTGGAGCGACCAGGAGTCCATCTCCACTCCAGTCGAGGCAACCCCGGCATGGCTAACGTAACAGTCTTGGCATGTCAATTCAAGATAGCGTGATATGGTGAAAACCAAACCATGCTTAAAATCACATCAAAACCTACCATATTAAGTAATAGAAGGTCAATCCTAGTCTCATAATAGAATCCCCAATGGGCGTAGACACATAAACAGGAGCACTCAAATAATTACGAGACATATCCAAATATAAAGCAAAATAGGATGACACATACAAAAAAGTGGAACCCAGATCAATTAAAACTGATGCATCTCTATGGAAAACCGGAACAACACATGTGATGATTGCATCAGATGACTCCGCCTCTAGGTTAAAATGCATAAAACCGGGCTGAGCCCCTCCAATATGACCTCCACCTCTCAGAAGACCCCTCACTGACTGGCCTCTAGCTATCTGACCTCTACCCCTGGTTGCCTGACCCCCACCTCTATCTGGATGCGCGTGTGGTGGATAAATTGGTGCCAGAATCATGACACAAGTACCTTGATGTGGCATGTTGCTCTACTATCTAGGGCAAAACATCGCGACGTGACTCGGATCCTTACTAGTATAATAGGCCTTCGGTTGATGTTACTGTTGACCTTTGAACTGACCTTGTCGAACTGAATAACCACCATGATAATTCTAAATCAGAGATGCACTAACCAGAGCTTAAGATGTACCTTATGCTAACTACTTAGGATGAGACCCATAAGAACTACGACTGCCCGAAGCACCATGTGATACCTAAAGCGCTGACTGAACCGACTTGATGGGATGGAATCTACCAAATGAACTCCTGCATCCAGATGCGGCACCACTGAAACCACCAAAATAATGAGGCCTCTTCTCAGATGCCGCCTCTCTACCCTGGCCATGAATCCTCTTGATCCGCGTAGAGATCTCCACAACTCGAGTGAAAGAAATATCATCATGAGTCTCTCTGGCCATCTGTAGCTTTATGCCATAAGTAATAACATCAATAAATCTCCGCACCCTCTCCCTCCCACTAGGGATCAGGATAGTTCCATGGCATGATAGATCCACAAATCTGGTCTCATACTAGGTAATGGTCATGCTACCCTGCTGAAGGCTCTCGAACTAACTGCACAAGTCCTCCCCAAGAATAGCTGTGATGAACTTCTCCATGAATAGCTGTGAGAATTGTGCCCAAGTGAGAGGAGGTGAACCAGTTGTTCTACCCGAAGATACTCCTGCCACCACCTCTAGGCAGAGCCATGCATCTGAAACACTACAAAGTCTACTTTGTTAGACTCCACTATATCCAGGTTGCACAATATCTCATGGCAACGGTCCAAGAAATCTTGGGGGACCTCAAAAGGTGTACCACCAAAGTGAGTGAGAAATAACTTGGTGAACTTGTCCAGCCTCTTTAGCCCCTCGGACAACATCGCGGGTCCCTCCCTGGACTATGTAGCAATAACAGGTTGAACTGCTCCAACTGGTGGAACTACCGGAGTCTGATATCCATGAGCCATCTGCTCTGGAGTGTGAGTAGCGAGAGTCTGGGCTTCTCCTCCAGCCTGACAAAAAGCTGGTGCATATGGAACACACCAACCTAGGCCACACTCTCTCCATAAGGCCAACCAAACAGACTAAGGCATCCTGAAGTACTAGGGTAGCAATAAACCCCTCTGGGACCTTAGATGGTCTAACCAGCGCGGTCGGAATGGGGATCTCCTCCTCCTACTCAATCTGAGGCTCTGCAATAGGTGCTGATGTGAGTGCT
Organism: Nicotiana otophora; assembly: GCA_000715115.1. NCBI lineage: Eukaryota > Viridiplantae > Streptophyta > Magnoliopsida > Solanales > Solanaceae > Nicotiana > Nicotiana otophora. The sequence goes on along the minus strand of AWOL01S0034418.1, from coordinate 207,287 downwards.
CTAGGCTGAGCTCTTCCTCTGCCTATGACTCTACATCGGCCCCGACCTCTACCCCTGGTAATAGCTACATCTTGGGCTCCGACTCTTGATCAGCTACTAATGCAGTACATCTCCTTACCATCCATGAGAGAATATGAATAAAATGATTCAAATTCAGTGATAGAATAAATTCACACGATAGAGAAATAATGAAGGTGAAATTTCCTAGAGTCTTATAGCCTCTAGAAGATAAGTACAGACGTCTCTGTACCGATCCTCAAGACTCTATTGAGCTTGTTCATTAATCGTGAGAACTAGGCAACCTAGTGCTCTGATACCAACTTGTCATGACCCTTAATCCCAAACAATTAGGGTCATGATGGTGCTTAACACCGCCCGCTAGGCAAGCCAACACAACTAGATAATGAGAAAAAAAGCAATAAATATTTAACAATTGAACGAATAACATAATGTAAAGTAACTCTATGATAACATAATAAGTTCTAAAACCAATAACTAACGTAAACCACCCCAAGATTTGGTGTCACAAGTACATGAGCTTCTAAATCCAACTAAATACAAGGTTCTGAAAGAAATACAACATTGTTCGAAAAAAATAGAAACAGTACAACAAAAATAGTAAAGTGACTCTAAGGCCTGCGAATAAGATGCAGCTCTACCTTGAATCAATGTCTGGTATCCGCTAAGTACCTCTCGGGACTATGCTGGTACTAATGTCTAAATCTGCACAAGAAGTGTAGAAGTATAGTATGAGTACAACCGACCTTATGTACTCAGTAAGTGTCGAGCCTAACTCCGACAAGGTAGTGACGAGGCTAAGATAAGACACTACTAAAACAATGTACAATTATATACATAAAGCAACAGAATAACAAATAAATCATCAAAAGTAACAACAGGGTAGGGACATGTAGGAAGGGACAATAAGCGGAAACAATAAGTAAGAATCACTAAGTAAACCCCTTTCAAAGCAAGCACCGAAACCATCAAATCAGGTTTCCATTTCAATTACCAAGTCAAAGTAATAAAATCAATAAATTGCGCGGCATCACCCTTCGTGCTTTTACTCTCATCCTCACCATATATCATAAATGCAAGTGCATTGTATCACCCTTTATGCTTTTACTCTCATCTTCACATGAACATAATTAAATGCATATGCACGACATCATCATTTGCACTTTTACTCTCATCCTCACATGATCATTATAAAATGCATATGCATGGCATCACCCTTCATGCTTTTACTCTCATCCTCACCATATATCATAAATGCAAGTGCATTGTATCACCCTTTATGCTTTTACTCTCATCTTCACATGAACATAATTAAATGCATATGCACGACATCATCATTTGCACTTTTACTCTCATCCTCACATGATCATTATAAAATGCATATGCATGGCATCACCCTTCATGCTTTTACTCTCATCCTCACATAATTATAATAAGATGCACATGCACGGCATCACCCTTCATGCTTTAACCTCTCATGATAAATAAGTATGTGCACGACATCACGCTTCGTGCTTTTAACCTCACATTCACTCAATCAAGGATATCAATATGCAAATGAGGCACGACAACACCATTCCTGCTCTTCACTTTTCCTCCCCAAGCAATAACAACAACACAAATATCAAGCAAGGTGGGAAGCAAATACACTTCAACAATAGTATTGAATTCCACTCATCACACAAGAGTCTTTCCAAAATTAGAGCCAACAACTAATCACAGGTTCTACACTCTCAACACTCAATATCTTAACAATTCAATATAAGAAACACCTTGAAAACAACGAGTCAAAGAATAAGCGATCTATCTAAGGCATGAAAGGCATAATAAATGAAATAACATGCTACAATTAAGGCAAATTCCACCTGCATGCTTATCCCATGGCCAACGCATATGCACTCATCACCCTACATATACGCCGCCCCAACACAAAGTTCACATAGCAAATAGACTCGATTCTTTCTTAATTCCCTCAAATCAAAGTTAACCATGGCACTTACCTTTTTTCGCTATCAACAATCAACCACAGCTTTTCCTTTTAGAAAATACTTCAAACCAATCAAATCTAGCCAATTATCGTTCAAAAAATTCAACATAAGCTTTAGAAACTACCCACGAATGAAAAAGGTTCAATTTTGATCATATTTGAAAAAGACAACAAAAGTCAATCCGGGGCTCACTTAGTCAAAATCCAAGATTCGGACCAAATCCTGATTATCCATTCACCCTCGAGTCTGGTTATGTGATTTGTTTCGAAATCCAACCTCAATTTGAGGTCTAAATCTCAATTTTACAAATTCCCTAAATTCTACCCAAAATCCCTAATTTCTATCTTTAAATTCATAGATATGATGTTAGAAATTCATGAAAAGTAGTTGAAATTAATTGAAAACTAGTTAAATATGCTTACTAATGAATTTGAGAGGAAAAACCTCTCACGAAATCGCCTTTATGGAGTCTAGGGTTGAAAAATAGTGTATAATGAGCTAAGTCTCATTTTCCTAACTTTTACCCAATTGCTGATGTCGCAATTGCGAACTCTTGTTCACAATTGCGATGTTCGCAAAAGCGATAAACCTATGTGCCCCCTGATTTTGCATTTTCGACCCAATACTTTGCTTTTGCAAAGTCCCACCTATCGAAAAAACGGTTCTGGCTTCACATTTGCGAAGCCCTCTATCCAGCCACTTATTCACAAAAGCAACACTTAGGTCGCAAAAAGCGAACCCCACCCATCTGCAAATGTGACCATTGTTTCACATTTGTGAAGAATGCTTACCTATCATATATTTTGCATTTGCAAGCCTGGTATAGTAAATACAAGGCTCGCAATTGCAATGCGGTCTTCTGTAATGACCCGGCCGATCATTTTGTGCTCTAACATATTGTTCAGTAATTTGAGACCTTGAATAGATCCACTTTTTGTATTATGACTCGCGCGTGCAATCGATTATTATTTTTTAGAATTTGGAGTTAATTTCGAAGAATAATTCTCAATTCAGAAGGTTTAAGTTGGAAGAGTTGACCAAGGTTGGAATTTTGAGTAAACAACCTCGGAATCGAGATTTTAAGGTTCCTATAGTTTCGTAAGGTAATTTCAGACTTAGGCTTATGTTGGGCATGAGTATCGGATTCTTCGGGAGCGATTCGACGCTTATTATCAAAGTTCGCATGTTGAAGGTTTTGAATTAGGTAAGTTTGACTTAGAGTGGACTTTGGTGTTATTGGATGTCGAGTGGTGTTTCGGGACCTTGGATAGGTTTACTTAGCGGATTGGAGCTTGTGTGTAAAGTTTAGTCATGATCCGGAACGTCTAAGTGTGATTCGGACGCGTTTGGCGAAGTTTGAAGGTTTGAAAGTTAAAAGAAGGATTTTGATCAACGATTCATGGTTTTGATGTTATTCGTAGAGTTTCAAGTCTTTAGATAAATTTTGAAAGGTATTGGAACTGGTTGGTATGGTTGAACGGGGTCCCGGGGGCCTCGAGTGTGATTCGGGATAGTTTCGAAACAAGTTGGGCTATTTTGTTGCTGCTGGTTGCTGGTACTACTATTTTGCTTCGCGAATGCGGTGGGAGGCACGCATTCTGATGAAGGAAATTGTGGGATGATATTTTGTTCTTCACGATCACGACAGGGGAATCGCGACCGCAGACAAGGAACAGAGGGCCATGGGTATTTTCTTCTACGCGAACGCGACAGAGGAGTCACGAACGCGAGGATTTAGAGCTGGGCAGATTTCCCTTTGTGAATGCGGAGGGGAGACCTCAAACGCGAATACGGGCTCGTGTCTGGGGAGACGTTTGTCCATCGCGAATGCGGTTGGCCCTATGCAAACGACGTAGGTTTGGAGGGTGATGCTCCGCGATTGAGAGTGGATGTCCGCGATTACGATGAAGTAAGTTTGGGCAGTGTCACATTTTGGGGTGATTTTGAAGGGTCTTTTTCATCATTCATTACAAAGTATGTGATTCCTACTCATTTGTGAGCTAAATACATGGATTATATATGGATTGGGACGTAAATATTTGTAGAAATTGTGGGAATTTGGAAGAAAATCCAAAAATAATATTTTTGTGTTTTGACCATGGAATTGACACTAAATTATATATTTGAGTTCGTGGTGCTATGGGTAATATTTGTCTTTGAAATATTTTGGAATCCGGGCACGTGGGCCTGGGGGTTGACTTTGTTGACTTTTCGTGTGGAGTTGGGAAATTATTTCTAATTGTTAAATTAGGAGTCTCTGGGTATATTTTGATTGGTTTGCACGTTCTTTGACTAGTTTTGGATCATTTGGCATTGGTGTGAGGTGTTAGAGAGGCGTTGGAGCCGGCTATTGGATTTCAGAGCGAGGTAAGTCTCCTGTCTAACCTTATGGGGGAAATTTACCCCGTAGGTGCTATATTTGTTATGTGCTACATGTTATGGGAGCGACGCACATATGAGGTGACAAGTGTCCATGCATATGCTAGAATTCCTAATTATATCCGTGTAGACTTAAACTCACGTCATGCTTTAATTGGATTATTTGATTTGTTATTGCTTGTTTAAATGCCTTATTTTACATTTTATCATGAGAATATACTTTCCTAAAGCATCGGACTTGATATTTTAGATACTTGGCGAGCTACTTGATTTGTAGTAGAAATTATACTTCCTTTTTACGGATTTCCTCCGCATTGTGCGTATTCGTCCCAAACTTTTCTTGAATTTCATGACTCACACGTATATTCATGAATGGGGCCAGTGACCCCTCAAAATTTCATATTCTTATAGGATGGGGTTGAACACCTCAGCAGTATTCTTATGGAATAGGGCTGAAAGCCTCAGTAGTACTCTTATTGGATCGGGGCGTTCGTCTCGACAGTAATATATAACACACTTTTATGGGATCGAGTCGTTCATCTAGGCAGTATCATGTAATATATTCTTATGGGATCGGGTCGTACGCTAAGATAGGATATTGTACCACCACTCTTATAGGATTGGACCTTTCGCCTCAGCAAAATCATGCGTAATATTCGATAAGGAGCCAGCGTACTTATGAGCCCTTCTGACTTGAGATGTGATATTTTATCTGGTATTGACTATTATCTATTCCATTCGAGGTGGTATCCGGTATTTGAGGATTTCATATTTACCCTTCTGTTGAGGATCGCATTATGCACATATATCTGTTTTGTTGCTTTTACCTACTATGCCTCATACCCGTCTACTCTTATTATACTTTGATTATTGGACCAACATTAAGTGTTATTGTCGACCCCACATTACTACTTCTTTGAGGTTAGGATGCTGACGAGACTTTGTGGTGAACTGCATTTCCATGTTACGATCTGCAGCACACGGAGTCCCCGTCTTATTCATTTACAATATACTGTCTATCTCATATTCTAGATAGATGTTTTATTAGTATTGTACTTCCTAGTAGACGCTTATGCACTTTTGACACCAGGATTTGAGGATTTAGATTCTTGTTCTGGTTGTATTCTTTTATAACATTAGGATTTATATTTTGGCTATGTTCGGGCATTTAAAATAATATTAGTATTTTCTATGAAAACGAACGATTACAATTATTTATTTTATTATTTGTTTGGGAATGTATTTTATATTATCTAACGATGATTAATTTATTTGTTGGCTTGCTTAACGGCACCATTGGGTGCTATCACGTCCTATGGTGGGAATTTGGTATCAGAGCACTAGGTTCACTTTGGTCTTATGAGTCATGAGAAAGTCTAGTAGACTCTTACGGATCAGTATGGAGATATTTGTACTTATCTTGAAGAGGCTACATGGCTCTTAGGAGAACATCCCTTTCTTGATTCCATGTTGTGTGATTTGATGTTGTTGAAGCCTATGTCTTCAGCTCCCTCCTACTCATATGATCACGATGTGGGGCACTTGATATCAATTGGGCATCAAGAGTTATGGTGGTTCTACAAGTGTGGTGCAGGATATTTTCCCGGCATTATGAGGACACACTACTATCATTGCCATGTGGAAGGGTGTTCGATCCTTTCGGCCGGTGTTGGTGTTGCCCATGATTTCGGGGCGCATTATGATATTTCTCACATTGTTGTCATGCAGTGTTTATGGGAATGGTAGGGTGTTTACTTACATGTTGCGGCAGTGAATGCTTCAGGAAGAGGATTATTCGGTTCGTGATTGGAAGATTCGGTATTTAATTCCAGTACAGGAGAGGCAATTGGGCTATGATGTTCAGGATTTGGTTGACGGAGTATCGAGATTTGATATCTCCAAAATTGGCGGAATTATTGTTTGTGTTGTGGTGTCGTCGTCCTTGTTTGAACACATTAAGGCTCGTCAGTAGGATGATCTCTATTTGTTTGCCTTTGAGGGATGGTGTTGTGAAGTGGTACCTAAGAAGCGGTTATTGAAAATGATAGTATATTGCGACTTCAGAGTCGAATCGGTGTTTCCAGTGTTGATGGTTCGAGGAGATGATCCTTGAGGTGGCTTTTTTACTTAAGAGGTTCGAATGTGACGAAAAGAGTTTTCTTGAAAGGTAGAGGAACGTGGATGCTTGATTATCGTTTAGGGATGCAATATGACTTCGAGTTTTAAATGTATTGTTGGACATCCAGTTGATGTTAGTGGAATGAACCGATTCTTACGGCTGGAGGATAAGTGTGAACCCAGGGAAATTGACTAATTTTATAGTGGATGTAACTATGGCAATGTCATTAGAAAGTGATGTCGATATGAGACTGCATTGGTGGGACTATCTCAAGTGAGAAGGTTAGGGGTTGCATAATTTCTTATAAGGTTCATATGAAGGATTTGCCGTTTTACCCAACAGGAGGCATGTACTACGATGTGGGTCTGGATCGCTTGAGGGAGATGTCATGACTGTCATGAGTTCGAGTGTGCATTTAGAGCTGATAATTTGGGATGTATTATACTTAGCGCAACATGGTCTTAGGAGAATACAAATGAGTAATGGTGTGAGATCATAGTAGATGAGGAGGAGAAGTCATTGTAGGTTCTTGGGCTACGTGATCATGGCTTAAAGCCAAGTGGTGGAGCCTACTGTCGGTGATTGGGCCACGTGGTCGTGTGTCTTTGCAGTTTTTGGATTTTGGTACATCAGTGGATTAGTTATGACTGAGGAAGAGGACAACAGGAGTAGTTCGAGCAAGGAATCTGATGGATGTGTGCTACATATAGCCTTATCCATTCATGTGAAACGAGTCAGATTTTACACTTCTTTATGAACGTGATGTGCAAGGGAAGGGATTCATTCAGTTGCTTATTTTGGAGTGTTCGTGTGCTAACAGAGCACTGGTTGTTAGGCCACTTATTCAGGACTAGCTTAGAGTGGGCGACACTCAACAATAGTTCTAATGGGTTCAAGACTTAAAGTGTGGTGCGTAAATTTTATTGAGTTTGTTGTGTAGCTAAGGATAGAGTATTATAGCTGATTGTGATAGAGTCCTGGAGTATCTCTATGTTACTGTCGGGTCTGCACTGAAATGTTAGAGAGATGGAAGAAATAATTTCGAATTCACAAAATGGTCTCATCAGAACGCGCGTATCAGTTGGAGGTATTATTGAGTGCAAGAGGGGCATATAAAATGGCTTATGAGTATTGAGACGACATGGTCCGGTGATGTGGGGTCACTCGGGATGATTGTTGATTAAGGTCCATTATATACTGGGAAGAGAAGTGTTACTTTGAAAGCAGGTCAAGGGGAAATCCGAAGAAGTTGGGTCTGTTTAGTAGTGGCTTGGATCAATAAGGTAAGGAAAATGATCTGTTCTTTATGTATGATAAGGCCTTACAGGTTGTTCGTGGCAATGGTTGTGGATTGGAAGTTTTCGTAATTTGGTGATTTAGAGGTATTCTATTATGATGGATTTGTTATGTGCAAATGGGGCCGGAAAGAGTTGACAGTTTAGACTACGACTTGAGGTATGCGTCTTGTACGGTTATGTGAAGTTGGTTGCGTTTTGCGATTTCTCTTATGAATTGAGTTAAGTGAAAGGTTTTTAGGCGATGATGTGTTATTCTACTGGTGGTTTAGGAGTTATGATGAAATTCTTGTACTCTCGTAGAATAGCATGATAGGTGCAGTGAGAGGTGTGGAATTGAGATTGAGGGTTCAAGGTTGCGGTTCAGTTTTGAAAAGGATGCGAGCTCGCAGGAGCAGGGGAGTTTCAAATGTTCAGGGTATACTGGCACTACTTTAGTTTTGCCGAAGAATGGTGTGTTCTGTGGAAGAGGCATTGTGTATTGATTTGCAAATGCTTGATTAGAACTACAGGAACAACATGGTTGGTAGTTGGTGATGTTCAAATTTTGTCACTTCGTGTGGAAGGTTGTGCGAGTATCTCCCATGGGATGATTATGTAGGTCAGATGTGTCAGCCATTTAAGTAGTAGAGATTGAGGTCAGGTATGAAGATCCAGGTACTATCACAAATTGGAGAGTTTATGTCTGAGAGACGCACTATTCCTATGGTTGCAGATTGTGGAAGTTCGTTCAGGATTTGATGGTTGTTTGTATATGTCATGAATAGGGTCATTGTGGATCTTAAAAGGATACTTACCTATTTTGGTATGTTTGAAATCGTTTATAGGTGCATTGGCGAGCCTAATGTGAATGTATATTATGCACCAGGTCAGATATGTTTATACAACACAACATTTGTCTATGGATGAGTCTTCAGGGGGAGGTGGATGTTATTCCTGCCATCATCTATTTTATGAGTTACTCTTTTATGCTATGTGGGTATGACACAACTTGATTATTCACATGCGTGTTGTGGTCCTGTGTAGGCTTATGGTGTTATATTAGCAAGATGGCTCTCGAGATGTTGGTGTTTTATTGCACCTTAGTCGTGCTTGGCCCTTTGTAGTGCATAATGTTATCTGTTTACCAGGGTTATGTTTATGCACTTAGCGTACTTATGGTTGATATATGTGTGTCTAGTAAGTATGAGCATTTTGGCTCGATGGGTATTTCCATGCATAATGTGATGTTTGCATCAGGTGGCATGCCGCCACGTGTATTATGTTTGGATCGGGTGGTACACCGTCACAAGAATCATGTTTGGATCAGGTGGCACGCTGTCATGGGTATCATATGTGGATCGGGTTGCAGGGCGTAATGGTGAGATGTTATGTATGATTCCTTATACTATTTTGTGTGTTTTATTTCTCCTTGTAGGATCGATTCGTAGTATTTTGTTCAGTGGTTATATATGTCACGCGTGTTGGATAGTTTTATACTTGGGTTTCCTTTCCTTATTGGTCATATTTGAGTTGTGACTTATTGGGTGCACGGATCCCGTCGTATGAGGTTTTAGATATGTCGGATGTGGCTTGTCGATCGAGAAGCTTGTACTGGGTGAGACGAGGTTATTCGACCTGTAATCAGCACAATCAGATTTGTATAATATATGTTTGGAGGGGAAATATCACTAATCGGTTTAGAATGCAGCAATGGTTCATGTCGAACGGGTGAACTCCAGGATTTGTTGGTTTGACGGGTGGTTATGAGTTTCTACACATCTCTTTCATCGTTGCAATATTGCGGGGGTCTGGGATAGGATTTTATGTGTCATGAGGCATATTGTCGGTACCGGGTTCAAATATTGTAGCCATTGTGGTTGGAAAATATTACTATAGGCATATGAATTATGTGGTGGCATTGTGTGGTTACAACATGGGTGCATGATTATGTTTTTTTAGCTTGTTGAGATTGATACGGTGTATGTATGCTAGAATCAGACCTTATAGAAAATGGAATTTGATTCTAAGGCTTGTGGGCTAAGGTAGCAGGAAGGATCTTCAGTCGGGGTTGAGCTAATGTGCTCATATGGATTGTGGTGTCACAGGTAGGTGCACGAGGTGTTACTCAGTGGTTTTGGCAACTTTGGAACGACTCTTGGCCCGTTCGAGGACACACACATGCTTAAGTGGGGGAGAATGTAACGATCCCACCAGTCGTTTTGAGCTTTAGCATGTCGTTCGGCAGTTTGAACCCTTTAGTAGCTCATGTAGTCCGTTTTGATTTTTGAGAAGTTCGAAGTCGATTTGGAAGAATAATTCTCAATTCAGAAGCTTTAAGATGGAAGAGTTGACCAAGGTTTGACTTTTGAGTAAACGACTTCGAAATTAGGATTAGAAGGTTCCTATAGGTTCGTAAGGTGATTTTGGACTTGCGCATATGTTCGGGTTGAGTATCGGATGGTCCGGGAGTGATTCAGCGCTTATTATTTGAAGTTCACATTTTGAAGGCTTTGAATTAGCTAAGTTTGACTTAGAGTGGACTTTGGTGTTATCGGACTCCGGGTGGTTTTATGGCACCTTGGATAGGTTCACTTAGTGGATTGGAGCTTGTGTGTAAAGTTTGCTCGTGATCCGGAATGTCAAAGTGTGATTTGGACGCCTTCGGCGAAGTTTGAAGGTTTGAAAGTTAAAAGAAGGATTTTGATTGATGCTTCATAGTTGTGATGTTATTCGCGTTGGTTTGAGCCTTTGAACAAGTTTGGATAAGGTATTGGGACTGGTTGGTATAATTGGACGAGGTTTAGGGGGCCTCGGGTGTGATTCGAGGTGGTATCGGACCAAGTTGGGGTGTTTTGTTGCTGCTGGTGTTACGCTTCGCGAACACGGTGGGAGGCACACGTTCGAGGTAAGGGAAATTGTGGGCTGCTATTTTGTGCTTCGCGATCACAACAGGGGATTTGCAACTGTAAAGAAGGAACGGAGGGACAGAGGTATTTTGTTCTAGGCGAACACGACAGAGGAGTCGAGAATGCGAGGAGTTGGAGCTGGGTAGATTGCCCTTCGCGAACGCGGAGGGGAGGCTACGAATGCGAAGGAGGGTTTGTGACTGGGGAGACATTTGGCCATCGCAAAGATGGTTGGCCCTACGTGAATGCGTAGGTTTGGAGGTTGATGCTCCGCGATCGCGAGTGGATGTCCACGATCGCGATGAAGGAAATATGGGTAGTGGCAGATTTGGCTTCCGCGATCACGAGGGAGCTTCCGTGGTCGTGAAGAAGGATGCATGCGCAGTGTATAAGAAAGCAAATCAAGACTTGACTCATTTTATCTCATTCTCTTATTGGAGCCGATTTTGAGCGATTTTAAAGGGGTTTTTCATCATCTATCACAAGGTAAGTGATTCCTACTCATTTGTGAGCTAAATACATGGATTATATATGGATTTGAACATGAAAATTTGTAGAAATTGTGGGATTTTTGAAGAAATCCTAGAAAAGATATTGTTCAATTTTAACCATGGAATTGGACATGAAATTAGGAATAAATAATATATTTGAGTTCGTGGTGCTATGGGTGATATTTATCTTCAACAATTTTCAAAATTCGGGTACACTGGCCTGAGGGTTGAATTTGTTGACTTTTTGTGTGGAGTTGGGAAATTATTTGTAATTGTTAAATTAGGAGTCTTTGGGTATATTTTGATTGATTTGCACATTCTTTGATTAGTTTCGAATAGTTTGGCATTGGTTTGAGGTGTTAGAGAGGCGTTGGATCCGACTATTGGATTTTGGAGTGAGGTAAGTCTCCTGTCTAACCTTATGAGGAGGAATTTAATCCATAAGCGCTATATTTGTTATGTGCTACGTGTTATAGGAAATACGCACGTATGAGGTGACGAGTGTCCGTGTGTGTTCTAGAACTTCCGATTATGTCCGAGTAGATGTAGACTCAAGCCATGCGACTTAGACTCAATGCATGATTTAATTGTATTATTTTAGTTATTCTTGCATGTTTAAATGCCTTAATTTATATTTTAGCCTAAGACTAGACTTGCGTAAAGCATCAGACTTGCTATTTTAGATACTTTAGGAGCTACTTAATTTGTAGTGAAAATTATACTTCCTTTTTACGGATGTCCTCCGCGTTGTGCGTATTCGTCCGAAAGTTTTCTTAAATTTCATGACTCACACATATATTTGTTTGTGGGGCCAGTGACCCCTCAAAGTTTCATATTCTTATGGGATCGAGCTGAACGCCTCAGCAGTATTCGTATGGGATCGGGATGAATGCCTCAACAGTACTCTTGTGGGATCAGTCTGTTTGTCTCGGTAGTAATATGTAACACGCTCTTATGGGATCGGGTTGTTCGCCTCGACAATATCATGTAATTTATTCTTATGGGATCGAGTCATACGCCACGACAGGATATTGTACCACCACTCTTGTGGGATCGGGTTGTTCGCCTATGTAGAATCATGCATAATATTCGATAAGGAGTCAACATACTTATGATCCCTTCTGGCTTGAGATGTGACATTTTATCTGAAGTTAACCTTTACGTATTCCATTCGAGGTAGTATCTGATATTTGAGGACTTCGTATTTACCCATTTGTTGAGGATCGTATGATGCACATATATCTGTTTCGTTGCTTTTACCTGCTATGCTTCATACCTGTCTACTTTTATTGTACTTTGATTATTGGACCACTAGTAAGTATCGATGTCGACCCCTCGTCACTACTTCTTCGAGGTTAGGCTAGATACTTATTGGGTACATGTTGATTCACATACTCATACTACACTTTTGCACTAACTATGAAGGTACTAAGACAGGTACATTTGATGGTCATCTTGGCGCAGCTGCTGAGGAGACTTTATGGTGAGCTGCATTTTCATGTTACGATCCGCAGCACACAGAGTTCCCGTCTTATTCATTTACTATATCCTGTCCATCTTATATTCTAGGCAAATGTTGTATTAGTATTTTACTTCCTAGTAGATGCTCATGCACTTGTGACACCGCGTTTTGGGGATTTAGATTCTTGTTCTTGGTTTTATTTTGTTATGACATCAGGATTTATATTTTGGCTATGTTCAAGCATTTAAAATAATATCAGTATTTTCTATGAAAAAGAACGATTCCGGTTATTGATCTCATTATTTGCTTCGGAATGCATTTTGAATTATCTAACGACGAGTTGATTTCTTTGTTGCCTTGCCTAACGGTAGCGTTGGTCACCATCACTTCCTATGGTAGGAATCGAGTCTTGACATCTTTGCAAATGCGAGACCTGCAACATAACACCAGCAACTGCTGAGCATCAATAGTTCCAAACTCAACTCTAACACATCTGAAACCCACTCAAGCCCCTCGGGCTCCAATTCGAACATGATCACAAGTATAATAACGTCATATAAACTCGCTCGCTAACTCAAATCATCAAAATAACATCAATTATCAAGAATCGATCATCAAAACTTAAAATTTCCACTTTGAAACTCTTTCTTTTTTTAACTTTTCACATAATGTGCCAAAACGCGCTCGGATCACCCGATACCCCAACCAAACACGCGTACAAGTCCAAAAGTTCATACGAATCTAAAGAATTCATCAAAATACCGACCCAAGGTCGTTTACCAAAAATATTGATTGTGGTCAACTCTAGGCTCATTTTAAGTCAAAAATCATATTTTCTTTAAAATTTCACATAAAAACTTTCCGAACAATGACACGGATTACACATGCAAGTCACATAACATTAAATGGAGCTATGAGAGGCATCGGAACATAGAAATTAAGGCTAGTACTTAAAATGACCTATCGGGTCGTTACACCTTTATTACACTTAACTAGGAAATCAACTTGCGCTTCTCGTGGTGAAATATTTATTTGAATGAAGTTAGTTATAAAAAATATATATTATTAAAATATATAACCAATTACATAATATAAGTCATATAACTTCTATGCCACAATCTCAAGCAAATTGCAAAAAAGTACAAACAAATTATAAAATAGATGTCTAATAAAAAATATAAAACAACATCAAATCTAAATAAATGAGGTAATGCTTAACTGTTTATTTTTTTACATTGAAAAAGTTTCGATCATTAGTGCTTTCAATTGGAGAGGAAAAAAGGCATGCAACCCAAGTTTTTTTTTCCTTCACTTCCTATTTAAATGTTGTTCATAAAAATACTGTCACGATCCAATTCCCACTATAGATCGTGATGGTGTATAATATCACTGTTAGGCAAGACAATGTTGAACTATAAACTTAATTATTTATTTTATTACTTTTGTAATCGTGAGTTTTATTAAATAAGAAATATCAATGTGGAGAAAACCATGGCGATACAAAATTTTAATTAAACATGAAAAGTTAATGGTGACAATATTAGGCAGAACCATAACATCTAATAGAAACTTCCAAAATGTGATGTCACAAGTGCATGAGTATATACGAGGAAGTACCATACTAATACAATATCTATCTGAAATGTAAAATAGATAGGACAACATAAATGTACATGATGGAGACTTCGTGTGCTACAGATCGTAACATGAAATACAACTCACCGTAAACTTCCCTCAAAAGCTGTGCCCATACGTCCAAATGATCTCTGATATACCTGCACAATCAGTATAGAAGCGTAGCATGAGTACGTAAATTAACGCATACCCGGTAAGTATCTGGCTTAACCGCGGAGAAGTAGTGACGAGGGGTCGACATCGACACTTACTAGTGGTCCAATAAATCTGTAGAATAGATTATAAATAGATATAAAATATGACATAAATAATGAGGTAAGAAATGTAACTAATAAAATCCCCCAACATAATGGCAGTATAAATTTCTCAAATCTCACGTATTATCTCATACAGATAAGAAATATCAAGAGCTACCTCAAGCAGATAAGGAATATCTTGTAAAAGTCAAGTCTCAATCAAAAGGAAAATCTCATGAATATTCAGACTCCTAGCGATATTACGTACGCGTTATGCCGAGGTCGTACGACCCAATCCATAATAGTCGTGTACATACACTGCCAAGATCATACGGCCCGATCCATGGAGGCATCTCAAATATACTGCCAAGGCATTCAGCCTGATCCCCAGGAAGAGAATAAACTTATTGAATTACGGGCCACGTATTTGCAACACAAGAACAGGAACATAAAGTAAGCATAACTTTTACAAAAATCAGATATCCCGCCAAACAACTCAAGGTAATGAGGTTCTACCTAACATGACTTCATTTATAAGTTTTACGTAATTAATCTAACAAGTTGAGTTCAGGTAATACAAATATTGTATGATAAAGTCCTAACCCGGACATAAATATGATTTTTACTACGTACGGACTCTCGTTACCTCATGCGTTTGTGGCTCCCAAAATAAGTAGCACATAACAAATATTATACCTACGGGGTAACTTCCCCCTCACAAGGTTAGACAGGAGACTTACCTCGCTTCGAAATCCGATAACTGGCTCCAATGCCTCTGTAACACCTCAAACCGATGCCAAACGATCCGAAACTAATCAAACAATGTGCAACCCAATCAAAATATGCTCCAACACTCATAATTTAACACTTTATAACAATTTTCAACTTCCCTTGAAAAGTCAACAAAGTCAACCCCTGGGACCACGTGCCCGGATTCCAAAATTATTTGAAGATAAACATTACCCATAACACCACGAACTCAAATATATAATCTATTCCTAATTGCATGTGTAATTTCATGGTCAAAACTAAAATATATCATTTCTAGGTTTTCATCCAAACTCCCACAATTTCTACTAATATTCATATTAGAATCCATATATAACTCATGTATTTAGCTCACAATGTGTAAAACGCACGAACCTTGTGATGAATGATGAAAAATCCACTTTAAAATCGCTCCAAAACCGGCTTCAATGGAAGAAATGAGATGAAATGAGCCAACAATTTTTGCAAACTTATACACTGCCGAGGTGATCCTTCATCGCGAACGCGACATGTCCCTCACGTTTGCGAAGCACATCCAGCTCCTGCTCCAAGATCCTTCTTCGGGAATGTGAGAGAAGGCTCGGGAACGCGATGCCTTACCAGGCCTGACCATTGCGAACGCGGCCTCTCCTTCGCGAACGTGAAGACCTTTTCCTCGAACCTAGCCTTAACTACGCGAACCGACGCCCTTGTCGCGAACGCAATGAACCTCTGTCCCAAACCTTCGCAAACACGAGACTTCCCTTTGCTAACGCATAGCACAGATTCCCAGCAGCCACAATTCTTTCTTTGCTTTCGCGAAGAACAACACCAGAAACCAGCACTAGCAGCAGTAAAACATAGAGAAATGATCTAAAACTATCCCGAAATGCACCCGAGGCCCCCAGGACGTCAATCACACCAACAAGTCCCAGTACCTCATTCAAACTTATTCAAAGGCTCAAAACGTCACGAATAATATCAAAACAACGAATGGATGATCAAAACCTTCTCTTAACTTTCAGATCATTCAAACTTTACCGAACACGTCCGAATCATACTTAAACATTCTGAAATGACGCCAAATTTTACGTACAAGCCACACATCATAATACAAACCTATTTCAAGAATCAGAATCCCAAATGGGCATTGATAACACCAAAATTCAATTCAATTCAAATTTAGGAAATTCTAAAACCTTCAAAATGTCTTTCCATATTAAGCACCGAAACGCTCCCAGGCTATCCGATACTCAACCCGAACATACACCCAAATTCAAAATCATCATATGAACCTATTGGAACCTTCAAATCCTGATTTCGGGATCGTTTACTCAAAAGTCAAACCTTTATTAACTCTTCTAACTTAATGCTTCCGAATTGATTATTGTTCTTCCAAATTAACTCTCAATTCCTCGAAAATTGAAACCACCTCACGTGAAAGTCATAATACATAAGGTGAAGCAACTCAAGTCCTCTAACCGCCGAATGACGCGCTAGAGATCCAAAACGACCGGTCAGGTCATTACAAATACATAATATTATAAATAAAAACATTTATTAGTGATAGTAATTAGAAGTAAATATTAATCATGATTAGCAACTTTTGGTATTGTTATTTAAATTTTCTTCATAAGTAATACTAATATTATAGGTTACTTATTAGTAACTGTATTTGGACAATTTTTGAGATCTCTACACTAAAGTAAACAAAAAAGTAGGAAAAATGCAAACAACTTAGCAAAAATAAATGTATTTATTTTAGAAGTCATGCCAACTTCTAGTTCATTATACTTTTGTTTACCTCTACAGAATTTCTTAGTGATTTTAATAATTACCTCCTTAGGTATTTTATTTATTAACATAGAACAATTATTAATTTTTTTAATCTATTGTTTTCACAACTGGCAGAACAAACCAGAACAAAAAATTTCTTACACCGGAAATTAAAAAAATTGAGCTTCTATTTCAGCATGCATTAATGGCTAGAGTTTCTTTTCGAAAAAAGAAAGCACCCATGTATACTTCCAAGTTGGCACCATCTCCATACCATCAGATTTCTATTATGACCATTATAAGTTGAAAAACATAATATGCAAATTAATACTCCATAGAATGACAATTCAACTATAAAAGTTCAAACAACAATTCAGATTAAAGAAAAAGTGTAAAATAATGGAATAACAAACAACATCCTCTTCTCCAATTTACTAGTGACTCCATCTCCAATTTACTTCAGCATCACAATCGCGAAGACTTTCACCTATACTAGCATTTTTATTGCTTCCATGGGGAATGTAGAAGAAGAATCTCGACACACTACCAAAAAATAGCAGGATTGCGAACGAAATTTTACGAACGAAAAAAGTAGTCAGAAATTTTCGTCTGTTTCGGTCGAAAACGTAGGAAAAATATTTATTATAATTTTTTAAATTCCTTTCGGCTACGTTTTCGATAATATTAGTAGCAACGATTGGCGCAAAAATCCGAGAAATTAACTTCTGACTGATTAAGTCGGTACCTAAAAGTTAAATATTTTTGTTTGACAGTTTGCCGAAACAGACACAATTTCTTTTTTACAAAAAGTCAGATATTTTGTTTGACCGTTTGCGACTGAAACAAATGCAATTTGTTTTTATTAAAAAAAGTTAGATATTTGTTTTCATTTGCCATCGAAAATAGTTTTTAAAACCAAACCCTCGACCCCTAATCTTTCTTTGTTCTCTTTTCTATCCTTCTCAATCTATCGTCACTCTCAGCTCCGTTCGCCAACGACCTCCGCTCTTTGCCGGAAAGGTTAATGTAATGATCCGATCGGTCGTTTTGAGCATTTGCATTACGTTTGGTAGTTCGAGGGCTTGAGTATCTTCGTATGATGTATTATGACTTGTGGTTATTGTCGGTTTTGTGTTTCGAATAATTCGGGATTGATTTGAAAAAATAATTTTCAACTAGAAAGCTTTAAGTTCGAAGAGTTGACCAAGTTTGAATTTTATGTATTTGACTCCAGATCGGAGTTTTGATGGCTCTGTTAGGTCAGGATGGTGATTTTGGACTTGGGCGTATGCCGAGGTTCGCATTTAGAGGCTTCTAGAAGGTTTTAGCCAAAAATTGCGAAAGTTGGCGATTTGAAGGTTTGGAATATTCATAAGTTTAAATGGGAGTTGAATTTGTTAATATCGAGTTAGAGTTTTGGTTCCGGGAGTTGGAATAGGTGTCACGACTAAGATGTCGTGACGACACCACTTCTGCGAGCAAAGGGCCGCACCTGCGCGCCCACTTATGCGGAGAATCTTCCGCTTCTACGATCAACAGGCCTCCCTGGCCTTTCCGCTTTTGCGCTCCATCTTCCGCAGAAGCGACTCCGCTCCTGTGGTCTTCACATTGCTTCTGCGATCACAGGCCATTTCCTTCCAGACCACACCTGCTCCCCAAAGCTCGCTTCTGCGAGCTCGTAGCTGCGATGCGGACTCTGCATGTGCGATTACACCAACTGATGCCCAACTTTAGCAATTCACTAAACTCTAAATTTGGTCCGTTAATCACTCGGAATCTACCCGAGGCCTCCGGGACCTCAACCAAATATATCAACAAGTCCTAAAATACGATACAAACTTAGTCGAGCCTTCAAATCACATCAAACAACATCAAAACAATCGCACCCCAATTCAAGCTTAATGAACTTTAAAACTTTAAACTGCTACAACTGATGCTGAAACCTATCAAATCATGTCCGATTGACCCTAAATTTTTTACACAGATCATAATTGACATTACGGACCTACTCCAACTTTCAAAAATGGAATCCGACCCCGATTTCAAAAATTTCACTCTCGGTCAAACTTCTTAAAAATCCAGCTTTCGTCATTTCAAGCCTAATTCAACTACGGACCTCCAAATCACAATCCGGACACGCTCCTAAGCCCAAAATCATCCAACGGAGCTAACAGAACCATCAAAACTCCATTTCGGAGTCATTTACCCATAAGTCAACATTCGGTCAACCATTTCAACTTAAGCTTCCAACCTTGAGACTAAGTGTCTCAATTCACTCTGAAATCCTTCCAGACCCAAACCGACTAATTCAGCAAGTCACGTAAGCATAAAATGAAATAGAGGAAGCAGTAGATATGGGATCAGGGCTAATACTCTCAAAAATATCAGCCGATTCATTACAATATGTTTGTTATGTCATTCAGAACTTGTGTGCAAAATTTGAAATAATTCCAAGTTGATTTGATATGGTTCGACACGAGTTTTGGAAGTTGAAAGTTCAAAAGTTCATTAAGTTTGATTTAAGGTGCGATTCATGGTTTTGATATTGTTATGTATGATTTGAGGCATCAAGTAGGTCCGCATTATATTTCGAAACTTGTTGGTATGTTCTGACGGGGGCTCGGGTGAGCTTCGGATAAGTTTCGGATCATTTCATGTTGTTAGGCAGACCTGGTTCTGGTGTATCACATATGCACATGTTGGAGTGTAGATGCAGATCCGCTTCTGCAATATTTGAGTCACTTTTGTAATGTTGTGGCATGGTCAAGTGTTCTTCTTCTGCGGGTTAGGGAGCACATGTGCGAGGTTGCATCTGCGGATGTGTTATCGCAGATGCGGGATTGAGGCTCCAGGTGGGTGTCTGCTTCTTCAGACGTGTTTGTGCTTCTACGATGTCACAGATGAGGATTAGTTTTGCGCAGATGCGGTTGGAGGTCAGGCAAGTGAAAGTAGCAGGTGTGAGATTCTTCTCGCAAATACAAGAACGCGTGTGCGCTATTTTGTTTGCAAATGCGAAAATCCCTGGGCAGATTTTATATATATCAAGGGCTTGGTTATTTCATCATATTTTGGGATCTAGAGCTTGGTTTTGGGCTATTTTGGAGAGCATTTTCATCACATGTATTAGGGTAAGTATTTTACTCGGTTTGATTATATTACATGATTCCATCTTGGCTTTTGGCATTTTTATTATGAATGTACAAGAGAAATTGGGTTTTTTTGTCTAAACTTTCCCTAAAGTGTATAATTGGGTTTCGAGCATTGATTCAGAGTCGAATTTGAGTGAAATTAGTATGGTTGGACTCGTATTTGAATGGGTAGTCGAAATTTATGAGTTTTGTCGGGTTCCGGGATGCAAGCACGGGTTGACATTTTGGTTGACTTTGAGTATTTGATTAAAGATTCGACCTTTATTGTTTGGGTTTGTTTCCAATGCCATTATTTGATATTTTTGAGTTGTTTTTGTCTAGTTTCAAGCCGTTCGGAGGTTGATTCACACGGGATGGCATTTCTAGAGTATTGTTTGGCTTGTTCGAGGTATGTAACACATCTAAACTTATATTTGAGGGTAAATATCCCAGAGAACTATGATATTTAAGATGGGTTGGGGTGACGCACGTGCTAGGTGACGGGTGCGTGTGCGTGTACCGAGGTGTTCATGATCGGGGTAGTTCTTAGTCTATCATATGTCTACGTGAAATATTACTCCTGCTAGAAATCATGTTTAGGCTATCTGCTTAACTGTTTGAGACGTGATAGAGCTATCATTGCCATGTTGAGCTATTTTCCTTAGCCGTAGTCATATTGTTCGTCATGATAGTTATATGTTCATGTCATATCTCTATCTATGTGCATTCTTGATATGCTATCTCACAAGTTATTGGTGTCTTTGTATGTGACATGAGTTTGAGTCATATTTGAGGCACATTGTGGTATTCCGTGTTATATGATTGGATTATGTTTCTGTGTTGTGTTGACATGTGGAGACTTGAGCGGATTGATGACTGATGCGGGCCGTAGAGCCATGTTGTGAGTTATGCTAGATCGGGTTGCACGCCATAATGGTTATATTGATATTGAGGTGGCGCGTATACCAAGCCCCATATTAGGCTAAGTGTTACTGATGTTTAGGCTACATGTGCACCAGGCCCCACGATTGGGGTATGTGATTATGATTAGCTCTTGGGCAGGATCCGCCCCTTTGGAGTCTAACATACCAACAACGGGGCGCTGATGTAATGACCAGGTCAGTCATTTTGAGTATTTTAGCCTCGTTATTTTATTTATTGCCTCCTCTATGTTATATTGTGGTTATGTGATTTTACGGGGTGGTTGGTTTTGGTTTCGGGTGAGTTTTAGAGTAAAATGGGAGACTTAGTCCCAAAGTTGGAAGCTTAAGTTGAAAGAGTAGACCAGAGTTTGACTTTTGTGTAGACGACTCCGGAATGAACGTTTGTGTATCCCAATTCATTCTTGAATTGAGACTCCTTGTTTTTCTGTTCTGGTTTCCTTCTATGCGTTCGTGAAGGTTCTACCGCGATCGCATAGAGTCCTCATGGACGGATAGAGTTATACTTTTTGTGTTTGCAAAGTAAGGGATGCGATCACGATGGTTGAGGAGTTTGTGCATCGCGAATGCGTGCATGGGATCATGTTCGCATATAAGGAAGGAGAGGCATCGGGGTGGCACGTGATGTTCTTCGCGTTCGCGTGGCCTAAAACGCGATCGCGTAAGCTGAGGAAGGTCGGTCACCACGTTAGCGACTAAGTTCACGCGAATGAGGTTTTGTGAGCTGGGAGGATTTGTTCTCTGCAATCGCAAGTGCTTGTCCGCGATCGCGTAAGGCAATAACTTGGCAGCATTATATTATTTCCAAATCAAGGGCTTTGCTTCATTTTTCATCTTCTGAGCTATAGACCTCGGTTTTGGGCCATTTTTGAAGAGGTTTTCAAGGAATTGATTGGGGTAAGTGATTTAAACTCGGATTTGATTATTATTAGATGAATTCATCATTGTTTTTACCATTTAATTAATGTTTTGGGTTGGAAACTTTGGGAAAATTTGTGAAAACTCCATAAGCTATATTTTGAGGATTTGAAAGGCGATTTGAGGTCGTATTTGAATAATTTTAGTATGGTTGGACTCGTTATTGAATGGGTGTTCGAATTTTATAAGTTTGGTCGATTTCGAGATGAGGGTCGGGGTTGACTTTTGAGTTGACTTTTTGTTTTTCTTTAAAGATTATAACTTTTTTATCCGGAATAGTTTCATATGGTTTATATTTATGGTATAAAGTTATTTTGGCTAGAATCAAGCTGCTCGGAATTGTATATTCGCAGAAAAAGGGCTTATTAATGGATTGAGTTAGCGTGTTTTGAGGTATGTGTCTTGCCTAACTTTGTGTGGGGGAATTACCCCTTAGGATTGATGTTGTTTTGTGTTAATTGTGGTACGTGAAAGTCGTGTACGCAAGGTGACGAGTGGGTACATGGGCTAAATGTGATAAATAACCGGTTTAAGCTATGTAGATTCTTTTTCATGCCTTTAATTGAGTTGTCATAATATGTTATATTCATCATCGTTAATCTATCCTTACATGTTTCACTTGACATTGTTAATACTTGTTTCATCTCTTACTTGTTATTTGCTCTTACATGCTTAGTTAAATTTACTGCTTTTCTCATTTCCTTGTTAAATACTTAACAGTTGAGTTACCTTACTTGAAGTTGTTATTTTTTGGAACATCTTATTGTTGAGTTTTGGTTTTGAAGTTGTAAAAGTTGTGACCTCATTGAGGCAAAGTTGCAAATTGTTGAAATACCATTCTTGTTGAGTTATTCACTTTCGGTTGCTATTGTTGAGACTCTTGTACATATTGTGGTTGAGCTATGGGCTATTTATTGTGGAAACATTATTATTGTTGACTTCTTTGGCAAGTTGTGGTATTGGGTACTTGAGGTGTGATCTGTGATATGTTCTTACACATACGGTGGTATAAGGATAGGGGTTGAGATGCATGCAGTGAGATAAGGTAGGCTTGATACGCATGTTGCTAGTAGGGGAACTACTTGAAGCCACGCAGTGTGATAAGGTGGCTAAAACACAGGTAGTTATTTCGGGAAAATGATTTTCAAAACTAAATATAAGACTCCCGTCGTGATATAAGAAAATATTGTGATTTGATTGTGAAATGAGACTACGAGGTTGTACCTCGGTAGTGATTCTTATTGCTATATTTCATTTACATCACTTGTGTTTTGTCTGCATCATTTCCTTGGCAATTTATTATGTGTTTCTCCCGTGATGTCTTAATTGCCTTAACTTCAGTGTAGCTATTCTTGTTGTATTTCTTCATTGTATCATTTTCATTGTTTCTACTATTATACTATGCTATACCTATTCAGTTTCATTATTTATTCTAGTAGGTGTCATGACCTGACCTCGTCACTACTCTACCAAGGTTAGGCTTGATACTTACTGGGTACCGTTGCGGTGTACTCATACTATGCTTCTGCAAATGTTTTTGTGTAGATCCAGGTACTTCATACCAGCCTAGGCATCCATGAGTTGAGCTTGGATCGGAGACTTCATGGTATACTTGCCGGCGTTCGCATGCCTCGGGGTCACTCTCTATCTTAATTTCTATTGCATACTCCTATTATAGATACTGATATATTAGGGATGTTTCAGAATACTCGTGTAGATATTATGACTCGGTCTCACTAGATTTTGGGCGTTACTTTCAGTTGTATTATGGAGTCCTTTTATGATAGCTATTGGTTTAAATTAGAAGTTTTATTATTATTTCCGTTAATTCTTCATGTATGTCAGTCTTACCAAGTCTTAGAGACTAGGTGTCATCACGACATCCTAGGGAGGGAGATTGTGGTTGTGACAAGTTGGTATCAGAGCTCTAGGTTAATAGGTGTTATGAGTCATAAGCAAGTTTAGTAGAGTCTTGCGGATCGGTACAGAGATGTACGTACTTATCTTCGAGAGGCTATGGATCTGTTAGGAAACTTCACCTCTTTGATTCCTTATCGTGCGAATTTGTTGACTTCGAAATTCTGAATCTTTGTCTTTCTATTCTCTCACAGATGGTGAGGACACATATCGTTGGATCTGACGATCAGACACCCGCACCCCCTGCTAGGTCGAGGAGGCTTAGAGGCCAAGGAGGGGCACGTGGTGCAGCCAGAGCACCTGCCCGAGCTGCGATAGAGGAGCCACTAGTAGCTCCAGTTTGGGGCAGGCACCTGAAGTGCCTGTTTCTACCCCTGCACTTCAGGAGACCCTCGCATAATTCTTGAGCATGTTTGGTACTCTAGCTCAGGCGGGTTGATTCCACTTGCACCAGCCACATCTCAGGCTGGGGGAGGAGCTTATACTTCCGCGGCCTATGCCCTAGAGCAGCGGGTACATGTTTACTAGATCCCAGAGGTTATACCAGTGCAGTCGGTTGTTCCAGTTCAGCCGGAGGTTATGGCAACAACATCTGAGGAGTAGGAGGAGCTTAGACTTGAAAGGTACAAGAAGTACCACCCTCCTAATTTCAGCGGCCTAGCTACAGAGGATGCACAGGGTTTTCTAGAGAAGTGTCATTGTATTCTCCGCACCACGGGTATACTGGAGATGTGCGGGGTTGCTTTTACTACATTCCAGCTATTAGGACCAGCGTATTAGTGGTGGCGGGCTTATGATAAGGGTAGCACAATCGAATCATCTTCACTCACATGGGCTCAGTTTTTAAAGATGTTCTAAAGAGAGTTTGTTCCTCAGAGCCTTCGGGATGCATGGCGCGCGGAGTTTGAGCAACTACATCAGGGTACTATGACTATGTCAGATTATACTGTCAGATTCAGTGAGTTGTCCAGACATGCACCTGCCTTGGTTTTCACAGTCAGAGAGCGAGTCCGTCGATTTATTGAGGGGCTCAACTATAGTATTAGATTTAGCATGGATTGAGAGTTAGATACAGATACCCCATATCAGCAGGTGGTAGAGATCGCACAGAGATTGGAGGGTATGCGGGGCTGGGAGAGAGAGTACATGAAGGCCAAGAGGCCTCGAGATTCTGGCGGATATAGTGGTGCTCGTGCCCTAGTTACAGACCATCATGGTAGAGGCTATCTTAGTCATCCAGTTCATTCAGCACTTCCAGCTTCTAGTGGTACTCCGGCTACTCCCAGGTCTCAGGTTGCCCATTATGAACTGCCACAGTCTAGTGCACCTCCTGCACGAAGTGCTTTCAGTGGTCAGTCCAATCAACTAGGCCTGAGCCAAATTCAGCAGCCACATCCTCTAAGAGCGCGTTTTGAATATAGTGATACTCGTCATATAGTGAGGGACTGCCCCAGACTCAGGAGGGGTGCACCTCCACCGACTACTCAGCTCCACGTATTCCATAGGGTCCCTAGACTACTCAGGCCGTGGTTACTACTCCAGTTGCCAATCCACCTATACACCCAATTAGAGGTGGAGGTCAGGCGGGTAGGGGTCGCCCTAGAGGGGGAGGCCATGCCAGATTTTATGCTTTTCCGGGTAGGACAGAGGCGGTTGCATCAGATGGAGTTATCACAGGTATTGTTCCAGTTTTTCATAGAGATGCATCAATCTTTTTTATCCAGGCTCTATTTATTCATATGTATCATCTTACTTTGCTCCGTATTTGGGTATATCTCGTGATTCTTTGAATTCTCCTGTTTATGTGTCCATGCCTGTGGGAGATTCTATTATTGTTGAATGTGTGTATCGGTCGTGTTTAGCTGTTATTAGTAGTTTCGAGACCATAGTTGATCTATTATTGCTCAATATGGTAGACTTTGATGTAATCTTGGGCATGGACTGGTTGTCCCACTATCATGCTATTTGTGATTTTCATGCAAAGATGGTGACTTTGGCTATGCCAGGTTTACCGCAGTTGAAGTTGAAGGGCACTTTGGATTATGTTCCTAGCAGGGTTATGTCTTTATTTAAGGCACAATGGATGATTGTGAAGGGGTGTGATGCATATCTAGCCTTTGTGAGAGATGTCAGTGTTGATACTCATACCGTTGAGTCGATTCTGGTATTGAGAGACTACCCAGATATATTTCTAGCATATCTTTCGAGCATGCCGCCCGATAGAAATATTGATTTTAGTATTGACTTGTTGCTGGGCACTCAACCCATTTCCAGTCCATCATATCGTATGGCCCCAGCGGAGTTGAGAGAGTTAAAGGAGAAGTTGTAAGAGTCATTCAGCCTAGTGTGTCACCTTGGGACGCTCCGATTTTGTTTGTAAAGAAGAAGAATGGTTTTATGCGCATGTGTATTGACTATAGGTAGTTGAACAAGGTCATAGTGAAAAACAGGTACACATTGCCATGCATTGATCACTTATTTCAAGACTCTATATAGTCACTACGAGTTCCTTGTGATCTCATTTGGGTTGACCAATGCCCCAATAACATTCATGCTCCTAATGAACAGTGTATTTCAGCCCTATCTTGATTTATTCATCATTGTGTTTATTGACGAAATCTTGGTGTATTCCCGCAGCCGGGAGGATCATGAGCAGGATTTAAGGATTGTTCTCCAAACCTTGAGAGAAAAGAAGTTGTATGCAAAATTTTCAAAGTGTGAATTTTTGCTTGATTCAGTAGCATTTTTGGTCATGCGGTGTCAAGTGAGGGGATTAAGGTAGATCCGAAGAAGATTGAAGCAGTGCAGAGTTGGTCCAGACCGTCTTCGGCTACTGAGATCCGGAATTTTCTTTTTTTGGCCGGGTATTACCATCGTTTCATAGAGGGTTTCTCATCTATTGCTGCACCTATGACCACATTGGCCCAGAAGGGTGCTCCTTTTAGATTGTCCGAGGAGTGTGAGGAGAGCTTTCAAAAGCTCAAAACTGCTTTGACTACAGCCCCAGTATTGGTGTTGCCTATGGGTTTGGAGTCTTACATGTACTGTGATACGTCACGTATTGGCCTGGGAGCGGTGTTGATGCAAGACGGTAGTGTGATTGCCTACGCGTCTAGACAACTAAAGGTCCATGAGAAGAATTATCCTATCCAATACTTGGAATTAGCAGCTATTGTTCATGCCTTGAAGATTTGGCGGCACTTTTTTGTATAGTGTCCCATGTGAGGTCTATACCAATCACCGGAGTCTACAACATCTGTTCAAACAGAAGGATCTTAACTTGCGGTAGAGGAGATGGTTAGAGCTGCTTAAGTACTATGATATCGCTATTCTATATCATCCCGGGAAAGACAATGTGGTGGCCGATGCCTTGAGTTAAAAGGTAGAGAGCTTGGGCAGTTTAGCATATCTACCGACAGCGGAGAGGCCATTAGCATTGGATGTTCAGGCCTTGGCTGACCAATTTGTTAGATTGGATATTTTAGAGCCCAATTGGGTTCTGGCTTGTGTAGTTTATCAGTCTTCTTTATATGATCGCATCAGAGAGCATCAATATGACGACCCATATTTGCGTGTCCTTAAGGACACTGTACAACACAGTGATGCCAATGATGCTTCTATCGGAGATGACGATGTATTGCGGATGCAGAGCCGATTATGTGTGCCTAATATGGATGGGTTTGATTCTTCAGGAGGCACATAGTTCGCAGTACTCCATTCATCCGGGTGCCACTAAGATGTATCAGGATTTGAGGCAGCACTATTGGTGGAGGAGAATGAAGATAGACATAGTGGAGTATGTAGCTTGGTGCCTAAATTATCAGCAAGTGAAGTATGAACATCAACAACTAGGTGGTTTGCTTCAGAGGCTTGAGATTCTAGAGTGGAAATGGGAGCGTGTTACCATGGACTTCATTATTGGGCTTCCATGGACTCAGAAGAAATTTGACGGTGTATGGGTGATTGTGGACAGATTGGCTAAGTCAGCTCATTTCATTCCGGTGGTGACTACCTATTCTTTAGAGCAACTGGCTCAGGTCTATATCCGCGAGATTGTCCGACTTCATGGCGTGCCGGTATCTATCATCTCTGATCGGGGCACATAGTTTACATCGCGCTTCTAGAGAGCCGTACAATGTGAGTTAGGCACACGAGTTGAGTTGGGTACAACATTAAACCCCCAAGCGGACGGACAGTCCGAGCGCAACATTCAGATATTGGAGGATGTGATTCGTGCCTGTGTTATGGAGTTTTTAGGATCAGTTCTTGCCGCTTGGGGAGTTTGCCTACAACAACAGCTACCAATCGAGTATTCAGATGGCTCCTTATGAGGCCCTATATGGGAGACGATGTCATTCCCCAGTTGGTTTTTTTAAGCCAGGAGAGGCTAAGTTATTAGGCATGGATTTGGTTCGAGATGCCTTGGTGAAGGTCAAGTTGATCTAGGATCGGCTTCGTACAGCCCAATATAGACATAAGAGCTATATAGATTGGAAGATTCATAATGTTGCATTTATGGTTGGAAAGCGGGTATTGCTCCGCGTTTCGCCAATGAAGGGTGTTATGAGGTCCGGGAAGAAGGGAAGTTGAGCCCTAGGTAAATCAGACCTTTTGAGATTCTTGAGAGGATTGGTGAGGCGGCCTACAAGCTTGCATTGCCACCTAGTCTATCTGCAGTTCATCCGGTATGTTTCTATGCTCTGGAAGTGTCACAGTGATTCATCCCATGTGTTAGATATCACCTCAGTCCAATTTGACAAGGATTTGTCTTATGTTGAGGAGTCGGTGTCCATCTTGGACAGGAAGGTCCGAATGTTGAGGTCAAAGAGCATTATTTCATTAAAGGTTTAGTAGAGAGGTCAACCAGTCGAGGAGGCAACTTAGGATACTGAGCATGATATGCGTAGCCATTATCCTCATCTTTTCACCACTCCAGGTATGTCTCTATACTCGTTCAAGGACGAACGTTTGTTTTAAGAGCGGGAGGATGTAATAACCCGGCCGATCATTTTGAGTATTTTAGCCCCGTCCCCCTATTTATTGCCTCCTCTATGTTATATTATGGTTATGTAACTTGACGGAGTGTTTGGTTTTGGTTTCGGGTGAGTTTCATAGTGAAATGGGAACTTAGTCCTAAAGTTGGAAACTTAAGTTAAAAGAGTTGACCAAAGTTTAACTTTTGTGTAGACGACTTTGGAATGGAGTTTTGACGGTTTTGAGCTCCGTATGGTGATTTTGGACTTAGGAGCGTGTCCGGATATTAATTTGGATATCCGTAGATCGTTTCAATTTGAATTGGCGAAAGTTAAAAAGTTGAGATTTTGAGGGTTGAGAAGATTGATCGGAATTTACTTTATTGATATTGGGTCCAGATTTCGGTTCTAGAAGGTAGAATAGGTCTGTTGTGTCAATTATGACTTGTGTGCAAAATTTGAGGTCAATTGGAGTTGGTTTGGTATGTTTCGACATTAGTTTTAGAAGTTAGAAATTCATAAGTTTATTAGGCTTGAATCAATGTGTGATTCATAGTTTTAGTGTTATTTGATATGATTTGAGGCTTGAAGAGAGTTCGTATCATGTTTTAGGACCTGTTGGTATGTTCGGACGGGGTCTCGGGGTCCCCGGATATGTATCGGATTGAGTTCGGACCATTCGTTCTTGAATTGAGACTGCTGGTTTTTCTGTTCTGGTTTCCTTCTATGTGTTTGAGAAGGTTCTCCCATGATCGCCTAGAGTCCTCAGGGACGGATGGAGTTTTACTCTTTGTGTCTGCGATGTCAGGGATGAGATCGCGATGGTTGAGGAGCTTGTGCTTCACGAACGCGTGCGTGGGATCGCGTTCGCGTATAAGTAAGGAGAGGCAGTGGGGTGGCACGCGATGCTCTTCTTGTTCGCGTGGCCTGGAACGCGATCGCATAAGTTGAGTAAGGCTAGTCACCATGTTAGCGACTGAATTCACGTGATCGCGGATGAGGTTTTGTGAGCTAGGAGGATTTGTTCTCCGCGATCGCGAGTGTTTGTCCGCGATCGCATAAGGTAATAACTAGGCAGCAATATATTATTTCCAAATCGAGGGCTTTGTTCCATTTTTCATCTTTTGAGCTAGAGACCTCGGTTTTGGGCGATATTTGGAGAGGTTTTCAAGGAGTTGATTGGGGTAAGTGATTTAAACTCGGATTCTATTATTATACATGAATCCATCATTGTTTTTACCATTTAATTAGTGCTTTGGATTGGAAAAAGTGGGGAAATTTGTGAAAACTCCATAAGCTATATTTTGAGGATTTGAAAGGTGATTTGAGGTCGGATTTGAATAATTTGTATTCGTTATTGAATGGGTGTTCGAATTTTATAAGTTTGGTCGGGTTTCAAGATGTGGGCTCGTGGTTAACTTTTGAGTTAACATTTTGTTTTTCTTTAAAGATTGCAACTTTATTGTCCGGAATAGTTTACTATGGTTTATATTTATTGTATAAAATAATTTTGGCTAGATTCGAGCCATTCGGAGTTGGACATTCGCGGAAAAGGGCTTATTAGTGGATTGAGTTAGCGTTTTTTGAGGTATGAGTCTTGCCTAACTTTATGTGGGGGAATTACCCCTTAGGATTGATGATGTTTTGTGTTAATTGTGGTACGTGAAAGCCGTGTACATAAGGTGATGAGTAGGTACACGGGCTAAATATGGTAAATAACCGGTTTAAGCTATGTAGATTCTTTTTCATACCTTTAATTGAGTTGTCGTAACATGTTATATTCATCATCATTAATCTATCCTTATATGTTTCACTTGACATTGTTAATACTTGTTTCATCTTTTACTTTTTATTTGCTCTTACATGCTTAGTTGAATTTACTGTTTTTCTCTTTTCCTTGTTTAATACTTAACTATTGAGTTTCCTTACTTGAAGTTGTTATTTCTTGGAACATCTTATTGTTGAGTTTTGGTGTTGAATTTGTTAAAGTCGTGATCACATTAAGGCAAAGTTGTAAATTGTTAAAATACCTTTCTTGTTGAGATAGTCACCTTCAGTTGCTATTGTTGAGACTCTTATACATATCGTGGTTGATCCATGGGCTATTTATTGTGAAAATATTATTATTGTTGACTTCTTTGGCAAGTTGTGGTATTAGGCACTTGAGGTGTGATATGTGATATGTTGTGATATTGATACGCATACAGTGGTATAAGGATAGGGGTTGATACGTATGTGGTGAGATAAGGTAGCTTGATACGCGTGTTGCTAGTAGGGGAACTACTTGAAGCCACGTGGTATGATAAGGTGGGCTAAAATGCTGTTAGTTATTTCGGAAAAATGATTTACAAAACTAAATGTAACGCTCCATCGGTAATATAAGGAAAGATTGTGATTTTATTGTTAAATGAGACTACGAGGCCGTACCTCGGTAGTGATTCTTGTTGCTATCTTTCATTTACCTCACTTGTGTTTCGTCTGCATCATTTCCTTGGCATTTTTATTATGTGTTTCTCCCGTGATGTCTTTATTGCCTTAACTTCAGTGTAGCTATTCTTGTTGTATTTCTTCATTGTATCATATCCATTATTTCTATTATTATACTGTGCTATACCTTTTCAGTTTCTTTATTTATTCCAGTAGGTGTCGTGACCTAACCTCATCACTACTCTATCGAGGTTAGGCTTGATACTTATTGGGTACCGTTGTAGTGTACGCATACTATGCTTCTGCATTTATGTTTGTGTAGATATAGGTAGTTCATACCAGCCTAGGCATCCGTGAGTTGAGCTTGGATCGGAGACTTCAAGGTATACCTGCCGACGTTCGCAGGCCTCGAAGTCACCCTCTATCTTACTTTCTAATGCGTACTCCTATTATAGATACTGATGTATTAGGGATGTTTCAGAATACTCGTGTACAACTTATGACTCGGTCTCACCAGATTTTGGATGTTACTTTTAGTTGTATTGTGGAGTCCTTTTATGATAGCTATTGGTTTAAATTGGAAGTTTTATTATTATTTTCGTTAATTCTTCATGTATGTTAGGCTTACCTAGTCTTAGAGACTAGGTGCCATTACGACATCCTACGTAGGGAGATTGGGGCCGTGACAGCTGACACAATATTTTATATACGTTCTTTAGTGATGGAAATTTATGCCAGGCACCCGTATAGTGCTAAGTGTTGTTGTGTGTGATGGTAAGGGCCTTGGTCCAGGCACCGTGAGTGTGCTAAGTGTGGTTATTCTTGTTGGTTTCACTGGGATGATATTGAGTTGACATGCATTCTTGACATGTAGGCATAAAGATGCATTTTCCTCACGCTAGACGGTAATATGAAATTTGATGATTTGATATGTATATTTGACACATAGATGTAGATATGTATTTTCCTCATGCTAGACGGCAATATAACATTTGATGATTTGACATGTATATTTGACATATAGACATAGAGATGTATATTCTTCATGCTAGACGGTTATGATAATTGATGACTCGACATGTATATTGACATGTAGGCATAGAGATATACTTTCCTCATGCTAATTGGTAAACGAAAATTCTTATCTAGTGTTGTGAATTGGAAAATACAATTCTTTTGATAAATTCATGTTTAGTTGATTTTGGTGGAAAGATTTGGACTTGACTGTTATACTTGAAAAGCATGTTTATCTTTCCGTAACTGTGATCTAGTTGAGCATAATATTTTTTGAGTTTTTTACTGTTTTCGGCATTATCATATCTCATGTTACTATCGATTATTGATATGGACTCCGACTATCTTCTGAGCTCGTCAGTACTTTCAACCTGAGGTTAGGTTTATTATTTATTAAGTACATGAAATCGGTTGTACTCATACTACACTTCTACATCTTGCATGCAGATCTTGGAACTGATGTTGTTGTGTATGGCGGGAGCTGGCATTGAAAATGTACCTGTTTTCAGGATATAGCTACCACTTGTCCTTGGTAGCTTTAGATTTGCAAATCTACTTATATATATACCGAACAAATTATGTATTTATTCCATGCCATCTTGTTAAATTATAAATTTTTGTAGCTCATGATTTGTACTATCAATCCTTGGGTAAATGTATAAGAATTTCAATTATTTCATTTAATTAGTTTTTATTTATCTTGATTGGAAACTGTAAAATTATTGTTTGGATTACCTAGCGGGTTGGATTAGGTTCCATCATGACTGTTGGATTTTGGGTCGTGACAGTGAGCCCCTCCTCTCTCTCTCTCTCTCTCTCTCTCTCTCTCTCTCTCTCTCTCTCTCTCTCTCTCTCTCTCTCTCTCTCTCTCTCTCTCTCTCTCTCTCTTTATCTCTCTCATCGGTCCACGTTCCCCTTTATCAACCCTTCTGTTCTCTCTCCTTCCCCCGTCCGTGTCCCCCTTCTCTGACCCCTCTATTCTCTCTCCCTCCCCTGTCCGTGATCCCTTCCCCGACGCCTCTGTTATCTCTCCCTCCCCTATTTCTAAACCCCTTCCCCTGCCCCTCTTTCTGATTTTATTTCAATTTTTTTTGAATTTGTTTGACTCTTTGTCTAATTATTTCTATAGTCATATATTTTATAGTTATAAAGGAAAGAGAGAAAGCTGTAAAAACGATAGAACATTTTGTGATTTTTTGCATCTAGGTTCACTCCACTGATAATGGTTCACTAGCTTGCCTCTAGGTTCCAGATAGTTTTTAGATCCCTATTTGAAAATATTTTAGAATTTCTATAGATGTTTCTTATAAATAGATTTTTTGTTTGGGTAATTATAGTTGTTATTCAATGCTCCTGTTAAATAGTAGTGGTATTATTTTGACTGAATTTACCTACAAAAGTAAAAATAATTATATGGATACGCTAAAATGAAATAATATTTAACCTTTCAAAATAGGAACCTTTAGATGAAATAATATTTAACCGTTTTGTGTAAATAAAATTTGCACATCGTAGATGAATGTATAATAGGAATCATCTTAATCGTGTGGGGTTTAGGGGTGAATTTAAAGAAGGAGTTGCTGGATTTATTGCTAAGGCAAGGCCATTTGATGATTTTTGTATAGAAGGGACGATTAGGTGCCCTTTTGTGAAATGCAAGTATGTTAAGTTATTGGGAGAAGATGTTCTTATATGTCATCTTTTTAAAAATGGATTTTAAATTATGTGTGGACTGATCATTGTTAGAATCATGATAGCATAGATGTTGTTGATATTCAAAATTCTTTTGGTGGTAAATAGGGTAGTCCCATAGCGGAGAATAATGTTGAAAATTCTTGATTCGATGACATGATAAGGGATGCCTTCCAAATGTTCCCAGGGGCACAATCTGTACCAAATGATAAGGCTAAGCGGTTCTTCAAACAGTTAGAGGAAACTAGTTGTCCGTTATATGAAGGCTCAATGCATTCCAAGCTATCTGTTGCAGTTCGATTACTTCACATTAAGCCAGATAGTTCTATTTCTCAAGCGGGCATGGATTCAATCATTGGGTCTTATGAATGAACTTAATCCGAGTAATATTTACATACCCAAAGATTTCTACACAGCAAAAATATTAGTTACCAAGTTGGGTATTTCATCGGAGAAGATAGATTGTTGTGAGAATGGTTGCATGTTATTCTATAAGGATGATGCATCTCTAGAGAATTGTAAATTTTGTAACAAGCTTCGAAAAAGAAGATTCTTGTGAAGATGATGCATTACTTACCCCTTATACCAAGGTTAAATAGGTTGTATGCATCAATGAGCTCCGCTCCTCATATAATATGACACTATGAACATAAAAGGCCAGATGGTGATCTATATCATCCTTCAGATGGAGAAGCGTTTTGATGGGTGTGTTATCGGAATTTGCTAATGAACCAAGAAATATTAGGTTGGGATTATGTGCAGATGGATACACTCAATTTGCAGTCTCTGCTGCACCATATTTATGTTCGCTGGTGCTTGTTAT
Source organism: Nicotiana otophora (assembly GCA_000715115.1). Taxonomy (NCBI): domain Eukaryota; kingdom Viridiplantae; phylum Streptophyta; class Magnoliopsida; order Solanales; family Solanaceae; genus Nicotiana; species Nicotiana otophora. Next base: position 172,420 of record AWOL01S0034418.1, on the reverse strand, counting down.
GTCGTATAATTTTCCGCCCGGGTTGTGTATGACAAGTCCATTTTTGTTTCGAACTTATATTTTTTCAGGTCCACGCAATCCAAAAAAGGTTAATTGATCTTTACATGCAGCCTTTGATTGATGAGTTGAAGTTATGTGGCATCAAGGTATGAAAGCATATGATATATCAACTAAGCAAAACTTCAGATTGCATGCTACTTTGATGTGGATTATAAATAATTTTCCTGCATGGAATGATGTCCGGGTAGTCGATTGCCGAAAAGTTAGCTTGATCGACTTGTATAGAAGACACAAAGCATTCACTTTGAAACATGAATGTAAGAACATATGATTTGACTGTCAATGTTGCTTCTTGCCAAAGGATCATGAGTTTAGGAGAAATACTGGTCCATTTATGAAGAACAAAACTGATTTTAAGGAGTCATCGTCCGTCTTGTCGCTAGAAGAAATTTGGAACAGGGTTAGGGATCTACCTAAGGTAACAGAGTATCCATTGTCTAATAAGACACCTGGTTATGGTGTTACACACAATTGAACTAATAGAGCATATTCTGGGAGTTATTTTATTGGAAGCACAATCACCTTCAGCATAATCTTGATGTCATTCATGGCAAGAAGAACATTTTTGACAACTTATTTAATACTGTGATGGATGTCAACAATAAGACAAAGAATAACTTAAAGGCCATGATGACTTAAAGTAATATTGTAGGCGAAGTGAAGTTGTACCTGACATACTTGAACAACAAGATTCAGAAATCCAAAGCCAGTTTTACATTCACCTGGAATGAAAGAAGAGAGGTATGTAATTGGTTTAACAATTTGAGGATGCCTGATGGGTGTGCGTCAAACCTCTATAGGTGTGTTGACATAAAATAAGGAAAGTTGAAGTCTATAAAAAGCCATGATTGTCATAGTTTTAAAGGAATCTTTGATGCTTATTGCGTTCAATGCATTACCTAATAGAATAAGGAAGCTCATCACAGAGATAGCCTTATTTTCAAGGAGTTCTGTTCTAGAAACTTGAGGGTGGAGAACCTAACTTATATGGAGAATAACATTCACTTAACTTTAAATAAGTTGGAGAATTTTCCCTCTTGGTTTTTTTTACGTAATGGAACATCTTCTAATTCACCTTGCCCAAGAGGCACAACTTGGAGGTCTTGTTCCATGCAGATGAATGCATCCATTCAAGAGATAATGACTTTTAATAATTTATCCTTATGTGTTTTATTTTAATATTATTCCATCTAAAAATCATGTTATGCAGGATTATTAGCAAATATAAGCGGACTATCAAAAATAGATCTAGGATTAAGGGATCGATTTATTAGGCATATGTGGCTAGAGAAACTTCTTATTTCTATTCATAATATTTTGAACATGATGTGCCATATTTGAGAAATAGACCTGATCGGCATGACGATAGAGGCACTGATCCTTTGTATCCACCATTTTTCATATTCAATCAACCAGGTAAGGACGGTTCAAAACATAATCCAAAATGACTTTTGACTGAGATGGAACTAAAGTCAGCTATAACACATGTACTACTGAATTTCCTAAAGGTCCAACCTTATTATAAGTAAGTATACATTCATATTACCAATATATTGTAACGACCTGACTGGTTATTTTTTTTTCTAGATCTCTGTTCCCTTATTTAAGACTTCTTGTATGTGCTTTTACTATTTTATGACTTGCGGGAATGGTTGATTTAGTTTTAGAATGGTTCGGGTTGAATTCAAAATACTTATTTCCATAATAGCGGCCTAAGGTGGTCAAGTTTGACTTGAGTCAACACTTTGAATAAATGACCTTGAAATCGGGATTTGAAGGTTCCAATAGGCTCGTATGATAATTTTAGACTTGCGCGTATGTTCGGATTGAGTTTTGGGTGGACAGGGAGTGTCTCAGTGCTTATTGTTGAAAATTGGCATCTTAAAGGTTTTAGAGTTTTCTATGTCTAATTTGAAATAGACTTTGGCGTTATCAATGTCTGTTTGGAATTCCAAATCTTGAAATAGGTTTGTATTGTGATTTGTGACTTGTGCATAAAATTTTGCATCATTCCGAGTTGTCTAAGTATGGTTCGTCACGTTCGGAGTTAGTTGAAATGAGTTTGAAGTTTAGAAGTTGATTAATTTGGTGTTGAGGTGCTATTCTTGGTTTCAATGTTATTTTACATGTTCCGAGACTTTGAGTAGGTTCATAGTAGATTTATGGACTTGTTGGTATATTTGGACAGGGTCCCGGGTGGCTCGGTGAATTTCGGACCACTCAGAGCAAAGTTGAAATTGGCTAATATTGTTGGTTTGCTAGTGTGCTGGTTTGCTTCACCATCGAGCGGAGGGCCCCACTAACGCGATGAAGGATCTAGTTCCTCTTCGCGAACGCAGAGCCATCTTTGCGAATGCGGAGCCATCTTCACGAATGCAATGAAGGTTGAGGCTGGGGGACCGCGAACATAAAGGGCTGGGGGTATTGATCATTGCGAACGCGACCAGTCTGGCATGAACTTGCAGAGTATGAATCTGGGCTGATCCAGTTTGACCTTCGCAATCGCGAGGAACTTTCCACGATCGCGAAGAAGGATCGCCTGGGTAAATTACATTTTATTTCGGAACTTAGCTCATTTCGCTCACTTTTCACTTGGGTTTGGACGAATGTGAAAGCTCTTTTGAGGGGGATTTTGATCAAACATCACCACGTAAGTGATTTCTACCAATTATGAGTTAAATACATGCAGTACGGGTAGAGTTTAACATTGAAATTAGTGAAATTGTGGGAATTTGTTGGAAACCCTAGGGTTTATTAAAAATGGTATTTGACCATGAAATTGACTATGGAATTGAAAATAAATTATATATTTGAGTTCGTAATGTCATGGATAATATTTATCTTCAAATAGTTTCAAAATCCGGGCACGTGGGCCCAGGATTAACTTTTGTTGCCTTTTCGAACGGGGTTAGAAAATTACTCTAAGAGTTTAATTATGAACTTTTGAGCATATACTGATTGGCTTGTACGACCTTTGACTAATTTCAGATTACTCGACATCGATTTGAGGCTACTAGTGAGGTTTAAGAGCCGAATAGTGAGCTTGGAAGCGAGGTAAGTCTCTTGCCTAATCTCGTAATATAGAATTATCCTCGTAGTTTTATTAATTTTTCTGTGTTCTATGTACGTACGAGGTGACGAGAGTCCGTACATAGCTAGATTCATTTTTATGTCCATGTAGGCTTAGATTCACATCATGCTTTAAATGTGCTATTTGAATTAATCTTGTTTGTTTGAATTCTTAAATTTATGACTGAGATTGAGACTAGAATAAAAATATTTACCTAGTCTCTTACTTTGGAAATTTTGAAATATTTGATGAACGGTAGTTCCGTGTCTTCTCGACTCGCATGTATTTTCGCGAGTGAGAGAATTTCTTTATTCTTGTGGGATCGGTTTGTTTGCTTCGGCGAGATTACAAACTATTCTTATGTGATCGAGTCGTTCACCTCGGCAGTGTGGTAAATTACTTTTTTGGGATCGGGCCATTCGCCTCGGCAGTATTGTATAACACTATTCCTATGGGGTCGAGTCGTTCGCGTCGGCAGACTCGTGTGTAATACTTGAGATTTGATTTGGTATTAGTATCAGTTGACCTTGTGCCTTCAAGGCAAGTTGTGGTATTTGGTGATTTCGTAATAATTCTTGTCCGAAAGTTATATTATTGTTATTTACCTGTATCGTTGCTACTTGTTCGAGTTTTGTACATGTCTACTTTATGTACTTTATTATTTTGACCACTAGTAAGTGTCAAGTCGATCCCTTGTTGCTACTTCTTCGAGGTTAGGCTAGATACTTACTGGGTACGTGTTGATTTACGTACTCATACTATACTTCTACATTGATTGTGGAGGTACTGAGACAGGTACTTCCGATGGTCATACGGGCAAGTAGACGCAATATACAGAGATTTAGTGGTGAACTGCCTTCCATGCTTCGATTTGCAGCACCCAGAGTCTCCCTCTTATCATATTTATTACTTATGTCTATTGTATTTCAGACAATAGCTATAGAGGTTTTGTGTATTCTACTAGATGGCTAATACACTTGTGACACCGGTGTTTAGGGGTTCCTAGTGTATATTCACAGTTGTACTTATTATTATTATCACTTTGTTTTATGTATTATTCGTACTCGATATTTTGGTAAAGAAGAACATATGTTTCCATGAGTTCTAGATTTAATTATGTGTATTTAATGAAATTCTTGATTTTAAAACTTAAAATGGATAATTAAGTTGGTGGTTCACGTGTTGGCTTGACTAAGAACATCGTAGGACATCATCACGACCTATTATGGGATTTGGGTCATGAGATTTTGGTATTAGAGCCTTAGGTTCACATAGGTCTCACAAGTCATGAGAAGACCTAGTAGAGTCTTCGGATCGGTGCAGAGATGTCCATACTTCTCTTCGAGATGCTATAGGGTGTTAGGAAACTTCTCTTTCTTCATCTCCTATCATGTAGTTGATGTTGTGCTAAGTTTCTTTCTCTTATTCTCTCACAGATGGTTAGAACGCACATGACGGCTGTACCTGGCGGCAGAGCAGCTGCTCCCCCAGTTGTTAGATGCTGAGGCAGAGGCCGAGGTAGGGCCACAACTCCTGCTAGAGGATGAGGGCGTCTTAGAGTTGCTTCTGTATTACCCCCAGTGGATCCAATGGAGGATCCTATTATTAAGGAGCAAGATGAAGCGCCTGTAGCTGAGCCAGCCCCAGCAAATTTTACGACTACACCGGGCTTTCAGGAGGTCATGGGTCGTATGTTGCGCTTCATGGATTCTATGGCTCAGGCTGGGCTATTTTCAGCAGATCCGGCCACATCTTAGGTGGGAGGGGGAGCACTGATCCCTACCACTTATTCCCCCAAGCATGCTGCTACCATTTATCAGACCCCAGGTGTACTACCTGCGGGCGGGGCTCAGCCAGTTGCAGCAGTTAGACCAGAGGCTAGACCGACCGCGACCGTTGAAGAGCAGAATCGGCTGGATAGATGGACTAGCATTCATCCTCTTATCTTTAGCGGTGAGCAGTCAGAGGACCCATAGGATTTCATTGACCATTGTAAGGAGAGGCTGCACAACATGGGAGTCATAGAGTCCAACGGGGTGGACTTTACCACATTTCAGCCAGAGGGTAAGGCCCGAAGATGGTGGCAGTCTTATCTCTAGAGCAGGCAAGCAGGTTCACCTCCCTTGACATAGGATCAATTCATACATATCTTCTTGGAGAAGTATATTCCACCTTCATAACGAGAGGAGCTATGGGGTCAATTTGAGCGCTCCGATAGGGTCAGATGTCTTTGACCGACTATGAGAAGAGATTCACTGACTTGTCCCGTCATCTAGCCCTTATAATCCCCATAAATGTAGAGAGGTTGTAGAGGTTTATTACAGGGTTTCACCCTAAGATCCAGGTTTCTATGGCCCGAGAGGCAGATACGGGGACTCCATTCTTCCAAGTTGTGGAGATAGCTCGGAGGATTAAGCATATCCGCAACCAGAGCAAATATTTTGTGTCGAGGGATAAGCGGCCTCGGCATTTTGGTAGATTCAGTATTGGGGCAGGGGTCAGTTTATGAGGGGCCATCATAGCAGGCCCATACATTCAGCACCATAGCCTACTCGAGGTGCTCCAGCGCGACCCACTTCAGCGTTATTCTAGAGAGTACTTATCGCCCGCTAGCTATTCAGGCTTCCTCTAGTTGGTATTCAGGCTATCAGGGTCAGACTCAGAGTCAGCAGTTCCACGCTCAGCGAGCTTATTTTAAGTGTGGGGAGTTGGGCCACGTGAAGAGGTTTTTTTCTAGACTTCGGGTCAAGGCAGTTCAGTAGGACCATCGACCTATGATTACTGCACCAGGTGTCGCACCGCCCGTCCGGCCGGCCAGTGGCGGAGGGTAGGTAGGTAGTGGTCATCCTAAAGGTGGAGGCCAATTAGGTGGAGCTCCAACTATATTCTATGCCTTCCCAGCTAGACCAGAGGTAGTCGTCGCCGATGCAGTGATCACAAGTACTATTTTTGTCTGCTATAGGGATGCTTCGGTACTATTTAACCTAGGGTCTACTTATTCCTATGTCTCTTCTCTATTTTATCCTTATATGCATGTATCTCGTGAGTCCTTGGTATTTTTGTATATGTGTCCATGCCCGTGGGTGATTCTGTTGTTGTGGATCAAGTTTACCAGTCCTATGTAGTAACTTTCTATGATAATGAGACTAGAGCGGATCTTCAATTGCTCGATATGATTGACTTCGAGGTTATCCTGGGCATGGACTTGTTGTCTCCGTACCATTCCATTCTCGATTGCCATGCTATGACTGTTACCTTATCGATGCTAGAGTTGCGTAGGTTGGAGTAGAGAGGTGCATCTATTGGCACATCCAGTTAGGTTATCTCTTTCTTAAAGTCTCGACATATGGCCGAGAAGGTTTATTTAGCCTATCTGGCATTTGTTCGAGATACTACTGTGGATACTCCCACGATAGATTTAGTGCCTGTGGTGTGGGAGTTTTTCGATGTATTTCCTCCTGATCTACCAAGCATGCCACCGAATTGTGCTATCGAGTTCGGCATTGATTTGGCACCAGGCACCCAGCCTATCTATATTCCGTCTTATCTCACGGCTCCAATAGAGTTGAGGGATTTGAAGGGGCAGCTTCAAGAGTTGCTCGAGAAGGGATTCATCATGCCGAGTGTGTCGCCTTAGGGTAAACCGATATTATTTGTGAAGAAGAATTATGAGAGTATGCGGGTGTGCATTGATTGTCGCCAGCTGAACAAAGTCACCATCAAGAATAAGTACCTGTTGTCGCGCATTGATGACTTATTTGATAATCTATAGGGTTCTAGAGTGTTTTCAAAGATCGACTTGAGATCTGGGTATCATTAGCTGGGGTTCGTGCTACAAATATTCCGAAGACAACTTTCCGGACTAGATATGGGCACTATGAGTTTCTAGTGATGTCCTTCGGCTTGACTAATGCCCGGGAGGCATTTATGGATTTGATGAATAGGGTGTTCAGGACACATATCTTGACTTCTTTGTCATTGTCTTCATTGATGACATATTGATCTACCCGCGTAGTATGGAGGAGCACGAGCAGCATTTGAGGATAGTGCTTTAGACCTTGCAGGAACAAAAGTTATATGCTAAATTCTCAAAGTGCAATTTCTAGTTAGATTATGTGGCTTTATTGGGGCATGTTGTATCAGGTGAGGGTATTAAGGTGGATCCCAAGAATATTAAGGCAGATCAGAGTTGTCCTCGTCCTACTACAGCGACCGAGATCAGGAGTTTCTTGGGGCTAGTAGGTTATTATTGTCGGTTTGTGGAGGGCTTCTCGTCTATTGCAGCTCCTTTGACTAGATTGACCTAAAAGGATGCTCAATTCAGATGGTTCAATGATTACAAGGCGAGCTTTCAGAAGCTCAAGACCGTATTGACTACAGCACCAGTGTTGTTTTTGCCCTCCGATTTGGGGATATATACCGTGTATTGTGATGCTTCACGCATTGGTTTGGATTGTGTATTGATGTAGGAGGGGAGAGTTATTTCAAATGCTTCACATTAGTTGAAGTCACATGAGAACAATTACCATGTGCACGATTTGGAGTTGATTGCGATAATTCATGCTCTAAAGATCTGTAGGTATCTTTATGGAGTGGCATGCGAGGTCTACACCAACCACCGTAGTTTGCAGCATTTGTTTAAGTAGAGGGATATTAATCCGAGGCAGCGTAGGTGGCTTGAGTTACTGAAGGATGATGACATTACCATCCTCTATCATCCAGGCAAGGGAAATGTGGTCGCAGATGCTTTGCGCAGAAAGGCCGAGAGTATGGGTAGTTTGGCGTTCATATCAGCATAGGAGAGGCCTTAGGCTTTGGACATTCAGTCCTTAGCTGACCGACATGTGAGGTTGGATATTTTAGAGCCCAGCCAAGTCCTTGAATATGTTGTGGATTAGTCTTCTTTATTCGAGCGAATCAAGGCTCATTAGTACGATGATCTGCACTTACTGGTTCTTCAGGAGACAGTGCTGCGAAGTTATGCCAAGGATGTTACTATCAGAGATGATGGTATTATACGACTCTAGGGTTGCTTATTTTTTCCTAATGTTGATATCATAAGGGAGACGATTCTAGAGGAGGCGCACAATTTATGCTATTCTATTCATCCAAGTGCCATGAAGATGTATCATGACCTGAAGCAGCATTACAAGTGCCGACGGATGAAGAAATACATAGTTGAGTATGTGGCAAGATGTTTGAATTACCAGCAAGTTAAGTACGAGCACTAGAGGCCAGGTGTCTTACTTCAAAAGATGGTTACACCGGAGTGGAAATAGGAGCGCATCACTATGGATTTCGTGTTTGGTTTTCCGCAGACGTTGAGGAAATTTGATGTTGTTCGGGTCATTGTCGACAGATTGACCAAGTCTGCATACTTTATTCTGGTGATGACTATATACACTTCAGAGAGGTTGGTCCAAATCTATATTCAGAAGATCATCAGGTTGCATGGTGTGCCTATTTCCATCATTTCAGATAAAGGCACTCAGTTCACTTCACACTTTTGGAGAGTTGTACAGAGTAAGTTAGGTACTCGAGTAGAGCTCAGCACAGCCTTTTATCTGTAGACCGATAGGCAATCGGAGTGGATAGTTTAGATTCTGGAGGGTATGCTCAGAGCATGTGTGATTGACTCGGAGGGCAAAGGGATCGATTCTTACCATTGGCCGAGTATGCTTACAATAATAGTTATCAGTCCAGCATCGAGATGGCTCTATTTAAGGCCTTGTATGGATAGCGATGTCATTCCCCCATCGATTGGTTTGAACCCGGTAAGGCTAGGTTATATGGTACTGATTTGGTGAAGGATGCCTTGGATAAGGTAAAGTTGATCCAGGAGTGACTTTGCATAGCACAGTACAGGTAGAATAGTTACGCGGATCAGAAGGCACGTGATTTGTCATTTATAGTGGGCGAGAAGGTTCTCTTGAAAATCTCACCTATGAAGAGTATCATGAGGTTTGGAAGGAGGGTCAAGCTGAGTCCGAGATTCGTTGGCCATTCGAGAGGTTGGAGCGAGTTGGAGAGGTTGCATACAGACTTGCTTTTCCTCCTAGTCTATCAGGAGTTTATCAGGTATTCCACGTGTATATGCTCCAAAGGTACCATGTTGGCAGGTCACATGTGTTGGATTATAGTACAGTTCATCTAGATGAGAGCTTGGTTTTTGAGGAGGAGCCAATTGCTATTGTTGACATGCAGGTCTACAAGTTGAGGTCTAAGAAGATTTTAGTAGTGACAGTGGAGGGGTCAACCAGTCGAGGAGGCGACTTGGGAGATCGAGGAGGACATGCGAAGCAGATATCCACACTAATTCGGCGCTCCATGTATGATTCTAAACTCGTTCAAGGATAAACGTTTTTTAAGAGGTGGAGAATGTAATGGCACGACGGGTCATTTTTCTTTCTAGATCTTTTTCCCCCTACTTAATACTTCCCGTATATGCTTTTACTATTCTATGACTTGTGGGGATGGTTAGTTTGGTTTTGGAAGAGTTCGGGTTGAATTCAGAACACTCCATAATAGTGTCCTAAGGTGTCCAAGTTTGACTTGAGTCAACACTTTGAGTAAACGACCTCGGAATTGGGATTTGATTATTCCAATAGGTTTGTACGATGATTTTGAACTTGGGCTCATGTTTGGATTTAGTTTCGGATGGACTGGAAGAGTTTTAGCGCTTATTGTTGAAAGTTGGGATTCTGAGCCATGGAATAGGTTAGAATTCTGATTTCTAACTTGTGCATAAAATTTGGCGTCATTCTGCAACTGATTTGGTCGCACATTTACCGACCAAATCGATCACAAAACTTAAATTTATCCGGTCACTAAATTTTTTCTTCTTTGCGACTGGTTTGGTCGTAAATTTCTGACTATTTTGGTCGAAAATATTTTACGACCGTCTATTTTCTGACCACCTCATTTCCGTAAGAAATACGTCGGAAATAATTGAGTTTTGACCGATTTTCGACGGAAATGATGGTCGAAAAATAGAAATTTTCTAATAGTGAGTCTTGCCGATTGGTACAGAGACATTTGTACTTATCTTCAAGGGGCTACAGGGTTGTTAGGAGAACTTCCCTTTCTTGATTCCTTGTCATGCGAATTGATTTCGACTGAAGCTTATGTCTTACTCATTCGTACGCGATGTGAAGCACTCGATATTAGTTGGGCGTCGAGTAGTTGAGATGGTGCTACAAGTGTGGTGCAGGATGTTCTTCCCTGCACTATGAGATCAGATTACTATCATTGCTTTATGGAAGGTTGTCCGATCATTCAGTCGGTGTTGGTGTTGCCCATGGTTTCGGGGCTATACACAGTATATTGTGATGTTCATGCATTGTTATTGCAAAGTGCTGGTGTGAATGGTAGGGTGCTTACTTATGTGTTGCGGTAATGAATGATTCGGGAGGAGAATTATTCAGTTCATAATTGAAAGATTTAGTATTTAATCCCAGAGCACGAGAGGCAGTTGGGCTATAGATGTTCAGGCCTTAGTTGACGGAGTAGCGAGATTTGATATTTCAAGACTTGGTGGAATTCTTGTTTATGTTGTGATGTCGTCGTCCTTATTTGAATGTATTAAGGCTCACCAGTATGATGGTCTCCATTTGTTGCCTTTGGGGTGATGGTGTTTTGAAGTGGCAACTAAGAAGTAGTTATCGGAGATGATGGTGTGTTGTGACTTCGGGGTCTTATCGATGTTTCTAGTGTTGGTGGTTCCAAGGAAATGATACTTGAGGTGGCTTCTATACTTAGAAAGTTTGAATGTGACGAAAAGAGTTTGTTTGGAATATAGAGGAATGTGAATACTCGATTATCGTTTTGGGATGTAATACAGCTTCGAGTTTAAAACATATTGTTGGACCTTTAGGTGATGTTAATGGAATGAACGGACTCTTACGGCTGGTGGATGAGTGCAGACCTAGGAGAATTAATTGATTTCATAATGGATGTAACTATGGCAATGCCATTGGAGGATGTCGATATGAGGTTACACATGTGGGATATCTTTTGTGAGAAGGTTAAGGATTGCATGACTTCTGATGAAGTTCCTATGAAGGGTTCTACTATCTATCCGACATGAGGCATGTACTGCGATGTGGGTTTGGGTCGCCTGAGGAAGATGGCGCGACTATCATGAAGTTGAGTGTGCATTTAGGGCTAATAATTTGGAATGTGTGATGATTAGTCAATAAGAGTTTCTGAGAAACTTGGCTGAGTAACAGTGTGAGATATGGTAGCTAGGAGAAGAAGTCATTGTGGGTCCTTAGATTTTGCGATTGTGGCTTAAAGCTAAGTCTAAGAGCCTACCGTCGATGATTGGGTCACGTGGCTATGTGCCTTTGCAGTTTCTGGTTAGCGGTACGTTAGTGGATTAGTTATGATCGAGGAAGAGAACATCAGGGGTAATTCGAGCAAGGAATTTGATGGATATGTGATACATTTCACCTTATTGATGTGTGAAGGTTGTGGAATGACTCGGATTGGATATTTCTTGGTGGATGTTATGTGCAAGGGAAAGGATTCCTTCGGTTGCTTCTTTTGTAGTGTTCGTGTTCTAATGCAGCACTAGTTGTTTAGTTGTGTATTGTAACGACCCGGCTGGTCATTTTGAGTGTTGTAGCTACTCGTTTTCTTATACGCGATCGCAAGTGTGGTGTCGAAATCGCGAAGGGTTGTTGGTCACTGATGGAAATTGTTCTATGCGATCGCGAGGTAAGGTCTATGATCGCGTAGGTTGAGCAGTTAATGTATCACGAATGTGTGGTCTTGGCCGTGTCCGAGAAGAAGAAGAAGAAGAAGAAGAAGAAGAAGAAGAAGAAGAAGAAGAAGAAGAAGAAGAAGAAGAAGAAGAAGAAGAAGAAGAAGAAGAAGAAGAAGAAGAAGAAGAAGAAGAAGAAGAAGAAGAAGAAGAAGAAGAAGAAGAAGAAGAAGAAGAAGAAGAAGAAGAAGAAGAAGAAGAAGAAGAAGAAGAAGAAGAAGAAGAAGAAGAAGAAGAAGAAGAAGAAGAAGAAGAAGAAGAAGAAGAAGAAGAAGAAGAAGAAGAAGAAGAAGAAGAAGAAGAAGAAGAAGAAGAAGAAGAAGAAGAAGAAGAAGAAGAAGAAGAAGAAGAAGAAGAAGAAGAAGAAGAAGAAGAAGAAGAAGAAGAAGAAGAAGAAGAAGAGAAGGTTGGGGTCACGCGCATTTTGCATCGTGGTCGCATGAGGTTGTCCGCGATCTCATAGGTCTGGGAAGTGTGTGCTTCACGTTCGCATGTGGGATTCTGCGTTCGCGGAGAGTAATTTGGGCAACCTTTGAATTTGTGCTTCGCGATCGCGAAGCATTTCCCACGATCGCGAAGAAGGGACTTCTGGGCAGAATATAAGTTTCAAAAACGAGGGTTTGAGTTATATTTCACAATTTGATTTTGGGAGCTCGGATTGAGGCGATTATTGGAGAGATTTTCAAGGGAGTGATTAGGGTAAGTGATTCTAACTCGGATTTGGTTAAATTACATGAATATATCATTGTTTTCATCATTTAATTAGTGTTTTGGGTTGAACAATTGGGGGAAAATTGTAGAAACTTCCTAGGCTTTAATTTGAGGATTTGAAGTTCGAGTTGTGATCGGATTTGAATAATTTTGGTTTGGTTGGACTCGTGGTTGAATGAGTGTTCGGATTTTATAAGTTTTGTTAAATTCTGAGACATGGGCCTGGGATTGACTTTTTGAGTTGACTTTCGATTAAAAACTTAGCGTTTTCATATGGAATTGATTCCTATAGATTGTATTGATCGTATCGAGTTGTTTATGGCTAGATTCGAGGCGTCTGGAGGCTGATTTGTGAGGCAAGGGCTTATTGGAGTAGAGATTTGCACGGTTTGAGGTAAGTAGCACTTCTAAACTGGTTCTGAGGGTATGAATCCCTGAATTTCGTGTTATGTGATCGGTGTTAAGGTGACGCACATGCTGGGTGACGGAAGTGTGGGCGTACACTATAGTAATTATGACTTAGTTGATTTCGTGGGACTGTGTAGTCATCTTATCTGAATATTATTACTATACTCTATGTGTTAGAGCACTTGAGCCGTAATTTATGTTAGAAATCATGTTTAGGCTATGAGTTGGTACTATTGGGACCCACAGTGGTCGTTCTTTTGCTGTTGAGATTATTTGCTAAATTTGCAGTAATGTACTCAGTCGCATTCATCCTTGCATATCCTATCTCAATCTCTGTACCATTTATTGTCACATCATGTATCATTGATTTAGGTTGCTTAGCATGAGTGTGGGGAGCCCGAGAGACCGGAGATATTGATAACAGAGTTGGGGCCTGAGTGTCGTGTGTGAGTGAGAGATATGGATCGGGTTGCACGCTGCAACAAGCCTTATGGCTATATGTAGATCGGGTTGCACGCCGCAACAGGCCTTATGAATATATGTGGATCGGGTTGCACATCACAACAGGCCTTATGGCAATATGTGGATTGGGTTGCACGTCGTAGCAAGCCTTATAGGCTTTATGATTATTAATTGGATCGGGCTGCACACCGTAGCAGGCATCGTACAGTGCTGAGTGACTGAGTGTGAAGAGTGTTTGAGACAGCCAGTTTGAGTGCTCTGAGAGTGTGAGTACGTGAAGTTTTCATTGTGTTGCATCACATACGGTATTTATAATGGCATATAGATATAGAGATGTCATATTCCTCATATCAGTCACACTTGGTATATTTTAACTATGTTGAACTTGACTGTTAAACCTGGAAGCATGTCTACATTTCTCGTACTGTGTACGAATAGATAATGGGTTTTTCTTAGAGATGTTATTGTCATATTTCCCGTCATTTCTATACTGTCAAACTCTGTATTTGTACTATATTGGTTGAGCTCCTCACTACTTTCAGCCCAAAGGTTATACTTATTACTAATTGAGTTGATTGTACTCACGCTACACCCTGCACTTCAGGTGCAGATCCAGGTATTTCCGGGCACGGTGGTTGCTGATCTTGGAGTTTTTAACCGTTCGGAGATCATCGAGGTAGCTACTTTGGCGTCCGCAGAGCTTGACTCTCCTCCTCTATCTCAATGTTTTACTTATACTGTTCTACCTTCCTAGACGATATTTCAGACTATGTTATTGTATAGATGCTCATGTACTTAGTGACACTCGAATTTTTGGGAAAGTTGTATCTGAGTCACAGTTGTCTATATCGGCTATTTATGAGAGTTATTACTGTTAAACTTGCTTCATCTTATTTTTAATATATAAAAAATGTCTAGTTTTACTGGGATTGTTAGCTTGCCTAGTTCTGTGATAGGCTCCATCATGACATGTGGAGTTTTGAGTCATGACAAGTTGGTATCAGAGCCTAGGTTACATAGGTCTCATGAGTCATGAGCAGGTTTAGTAGAGTCTTGCAGATCGGTATGGAGACGTCTGTACTTATCTTTGAGAGGTTGTCAAACCCTTAGGAAAACTTCACTTTCTTGTATTCTTGTCGTGCGAATTTGTTGATTCTAGGAACTAAACTTCTGTTATTCTATTATCTCACAAATTACCGGATCGGGCGAACGGCCACCAGTACCACCAGCTAGGGCCACGAGAGGATGAGGTCGCGGTAGAGGTCGAGGTGCAGCTCGTACAACAGCTAGAGCAGCACCTTAGACCCACTAGTTGCTCCAGCTCAGGAGCAAATTCTAGATATGGTTGAGCAGGTGGGTCCAGCTCAGGTACCAGCTATGCCCATTGTGATTCCAGACCTTCAGGAGGATTTAGCCCATATATTGACTGTTTGCACTAGCCTTGCTCAGGTGGTTTCAGTTTAGGCCGCACCAGCCACTTCTCAGGTCGGGGGAGGTGCTCAGACTCCTGCAGCCCGTACTCTAGAGCAGGTCATGCGGGGACTTCAAACATCGGGGGTACTACCAGCCCAGCCGATTGTAGTTGCTCAGCCCCTAGCGGGTCCCATTAAGAGTGATGAGGAGCAGAAGAGACTACAGAGATTTGGGAGACTCAAGCATCCAACTTTCATTGGGACTGAGTCTGAGGATTCTTAGGACTTCTTGGATAGGTTCCGGCGGATTCTTAGCACGACAGCTATTCTGAAGACTAGTGGGGTCTCATTTACTACTTTTCAGCTGACGAGGCAGCCTTTAGATGGTAGGAGGCCTATGAGCAGAGAAGGCCAGCTGATGCTGCACCACTTTCATGGTACGAGTTCTCCGCTCTCATTTTGAAGAAGTTTGTGCCACCGACCCGCAGGGAGGAGTTGCGTAGGCAGTTTAAGCAGCTACACTAGGAGGGCATGTTTATGACCTAGTATGAGATGAGATTTTTAGAGTTGGATCGTCATGCGATCTGGTTGGTTCCACTGAGAGGGAGAATATTAGAAGTTTCATCGATGGCCTCAGCTATCAGTTGTGTTTTGTTATGACTCGGGAGAATGCATCAACTGCTAGGTTCAATGAGGTGGTTGATATTGCCCGGCGACTAGAGTTGGTCCTTAGTCAGGAGCGTGAGGAGAGGGAGGCCAGGATGCCTCATGGTTCGGGTGGTTTCAATGGTGTTCTTTCTAGGGGACAGTCCTACCACAGCAGGGGTCATCCTTATAGGCCCGCTCAGATGGCTCGTCAGGTTCATCGTGGTGCATCAGCTAGCCATGGTTCATATAGTGCTCGCCCAGGGTAGTTATCTCTTAGTGCTCTCCCAGCTCAAAGTTCATCTTATGCTCCTTCAGTTCAGGGTTCATCTGCACCAGGTTCTTCTAGCGGTTATTCTGGTTCTCGGGGTCTGATTCAGTCACCACCACCATTGACGGATCGGGGTTGCTATGAGTGTGGGGAGCTTGGACATGTGAGGAGGTGTTGTCCCCGTCTCCTAGGAGGTCCAGTTCAGCAGAGGGGTCAGGCTATGACTTTTGCACCAATTATTTCACCACTCGCACAGCCAGTTCGGGGTGGGCCTAGGCAGCTAGAGGTTGGCCTAGAGGGAGAGGCCAATCAAGTGGCAGTCAGGCTCGATTCTATGTTATTCCTGCCCTGCCATAGGCTATTGCTTCATACACAGTGATCACATGTATTGTCTAAGTATGTCAAAAGGATGCTTCTATATTATTTGACCCTGGTTCAACTTATTCATATGTATTATCATATTTTGCTCGCTATTTGGATATGCTCTGTGAGTCCTTAGTCTCACTTGTTCATGTATCTATGTCGGTGGGTGATACTATTATTGTGGACTCTATGTATCGGTCGTGTGTGATGACTATTGGGGGATTAGAGACTAGAGTTGACCTCATATTTCTTAGTATAGTTGATTTCAAAGTGATTTTGGGTATGGATTGGTTCTCCCCATGTCATGCTATTCTGGATTGTCACGCTAAGACCATGACGTTGGCGATCCCGGGGTTTCCAAGGATCGGGTGGAGAGGTTCTCGAGATTATGTTCCCAGTAGGGTGATTTCATATTTGAAGGCCCAACGGATGGTTGGAAAGGGGTGTTTGTCATATTTGGCCTTTGTAAGAGATGTTGGTGCTGATACCCCTACTATTGATTTTGTTTCGGTAGTGCGAGACTTTCCGGATGTGTTTCCTGCAGACCTGATGGGCATGCCACTTGACAGGGATATTGATTTTGGTATTGACTTGGTGCCGAGCACTCAACCCATTTCTATCCCTCAGTATCGTATGGGACCAGCAGAGTTGAAGCAATTGAAAGAGCAGCTTCATGAGCTTCTTAATAAGGGGTTTATTAGGCCTAGTATGTCACCTTAGGGTGCACCAGTTCTATTTGTGAAGAAAAAGGATGGTATTATGCGGATGTATATCGACTATAGGCAGTTGAATAAAGTTATAATCAAGAACAAGTATCATTTGTCTTGCATTGATGATCTATTTGACCATCTTCAGGGAGCGAGAGTGTTCTCTAAGATTGATTTGAGGTCTGGGTATCACCAGTTGAAGATTCGGGACTCAGATATTTTGGAGATGACATTCAGGACCCGTTATGGTCATTATGAGTTCCTTGTGATGTCTTTTGGGCTGACCAACGCCCTAGAAGCATTCATGCATCTGATGAATAGTGTATTCCAGCGATATCTTGATTCGTTTGTCTTAGTATTTATTGATGATATCCTGATGTACTCACATAGCCAGGAGGAGCATGCACAATATTTGAGGATTGTACTACAGAGGTTGAGGGAGGATAAGCTTTATGCCAAGTTCTCCAAGTGTGAGTTTTGGCTCAGTTCGGTGGCATTCTTGGGGCACTTGGTATCCAGTGAGGGGATTAAGGTGGATCTAAATAAAATAGAGGCAATTTAGAGTTGGCCCAGACCGTTTTCAGCTATGGAGATTCGGAGTTTTCTCGGATTAGCCAGATATTATCAACATTTTGTGGAGGTTTTATCATCCATTACAGCGCCTTTGACCAGGTTGACCCAAAAGGGTGCTCCATTTAGGTGGTCGGATGAGTGTGAGGGGAGCTTTCAGAAGCTCAAGACTGCCTTGACCTCAGCTCTAGTTATAATTTTGCCTTCGACGTCAGGCGATGCTTCTCGGATTGGTATTGGGTGTGTCTTGATGCAGGAGGGTAGAGTTATTGCTTATGCTTCGTGCCAGTTGAAGCCCCATGAGAAGAACTATATTGTTCATAATTTGGAGTTGGCATCCATCGTTCATGCATTGAAGATTTGGAGGCACTATCTCTACGGTGTGTTATGTGAGGTATTTACGGATCATCAAAGTCTCCAGCACGTGTTCAAACAAAAGGATCTAAATTTGAGGCAGCATAGATGGTTGGAGCTGCTAAAGGACTATGATATTATCATTCTGTATCATCTCGGGAAGGCCAATGTAGTGGACGATGACTTGAGTAGAAAGGCGGTGAGTATGGGTAGCCTTGCATTCATTCATGTTGGTAAGAGACCGCTTGCATCAGATGTTTAGGCCTTGGACAATCGGTTCGTGAGATTAGAGGTTTCGGAGCCCAGTCGGGTTCTAGCTTATGTGGTTTCTCGGTCTTCCTTATATGATCGCATTAGAGAGCATCAGTATGATGATCCCCATTTGCTTTTCCCTAAGGACACAGTTCAGCACGGTGATGCCAAGGATGTTACTATTGGAGATATGGGGTGTTACAGATGCAGGGTCGGGTTTGCGTGCCCAATGTGGATGGGCTACGTGAGTTGATTCTTGAGGAGTCCCACAGTTCGCGGTATTCCATTCATCCGAGTGCCGCAATGATGTATCAGGACTTGAGGCAACACTATTGGTGGGGGAGGATGAAGAAAGACATAGTGGGGTTTGTATCTCGATGCCTAAATTGTCAGTAGGTGAAGTATGAGCATCCGAGACCGGGAGGATTGCTTCAGAGGCTTCAGATTCCGGAGTGGAAATGGGAGAGTACCACCATGGATTTTGAAGTTGGGCTCCCACAGACTTCAAGGAAGTTTGATGTTATTTTGGTGATTATTAATCGATTGACCAGGTCCACATATTGCATTCCTATTGGGACTACTTATTCTTTGGAGCAGTTGGCAGAGATCTACATCCGCGAGATTATTCGCCTTCATTGTGTGCCGGTGTCCATCATTTTAGATCGGGGCACGCAGTTTTGGAGAGCAGTGCAGTGAGAATTAGGCACACCGGTTGAGTTGAGTACAGCATTCCACCCTCATACGAACGGACACTCTGAGCGCACTATTGAGATGTTGGAGGGTATGCTACGCGCTTGTGTCATTGATTTCAGGGGTTCTTAGGATCATTTTTTGTCGCTTGCCGAGTTTGCCTATAACAATAGCTACCAATCGAGCATTTAGATAGTTCCATATGAGGCTTTGTATGGGAGGCAGTGTCGATCTCCAGTGGGTTCGTTTGAGCTAGTTGAGGCTAGGCTATTGGGTACTGACTTGGTTCGGGATGCTTTGGACAAGGTTAAGTTGATTCGGGATCGGCTTCGCACGGTGCAGTTTAGATAGAAAAGCTACACCGATCGGAAGGTTCTTGATGTTACTTACATGGTAGGGGAGGAAGAAGGTCAAGTTGAGGCCTCGGTACATTGGCCCATTTGAGGTACTTGAGAGGATTGGGGAGGTGGATTATAGGCTTGCATTGTGGCCTATTTTATCGAGTGCTCATCTAGTATCTCAAGTTTCTATGCTCCGGAAGTATGTGACGATCCGTCTCATGTTTTGAACTTCAGCACAGTTGAGTTGGATGGTGATTTTACTTATGATGTGGAGCCGGTGGCCATTTTGGATTGGCAGGTTCGAAAGTTGAGGTTAAAGAATATAGCTTCAGTGAAGGTGCAGTGGAGAGGTCAGCCAGTCAATATACTACTTGGGAGATCGAGCGGGAGATGCGGAGCAGGTATCCACGCCTATTTAAGACTCAAGGTATGATTCTAGACCCGTTCGAGGACTAACGTTTGTTTAAGATGGGGAGGATGTAACGACCAGGTCAGTCGTTTTGAGTGTTGTTGTCTCGTTACCCCATTTAATTCTTATTCTATACTCAATTGTAGTTATGTGACTTGTCAAGGTGGTTGGTTTAATTCCGAGGATGTTTCAGAATGAATTGGGACACTTAACCCAAAGGTTTGAAGCCCAATTGAAAGAGTTGATTGGATGTTGACTTATGTGTAAATGGTTCTGAAATGGAGTTTTGATCGTTCTGCTAGCTCTTTAGGGTGATTTTGGACTAAGGAGTGTGTCCGTATAGTAATTTGGAGGTCCATAGATGATTTGGACTTGAAATGGCGAAAGCTGGAAAATTAGAAGTTTAGAGAGTTGAGAGGTTTGACTGAGAGTTGACTTTGTGGTTACCGTGCTCAGATTTTGGTTTTGGAAGTTGGAATATGTCTGTTGTATCATTTATGACTTGTGTGCAAAATTTAGGGTCAATCAGAGTTGATTTGATAGGTTTCGGCGTCGAATGTAGAAGTTAGAAGTTCATAAGTTCATTAGGCTTGAATCAATGCGCGATTCGTGGTTTTAGTGTTGTTTGATGTGATTTGACGCCTCGAGCGAGTTTGTATGATGTTTTAGGACTTGTTGGTATGTTTGGTTGAGGTCCCGGGCCTCGGGTGTGATTCGGATCATGTTCGGCGCATTTTGAACCTTGGAGGAACTACTGATTTCTGCTACCCATTTTCTTATACGAGATCGCGAGTGTGATGTCGCGATCCAGAAGGGTTGTTTTTCGCTGATGAAAATTATTCTATGTGATCACGAGGTAAGGTCTATGATCGTGTAGGTTGAGTATTTAATGTATCGCGAATGCGTGCTCTTAGTCGCGTCCGCGAAGAATAAGAAGAAAAAGAAGAAGAAGAAGAAGAAGAAGAAGAAGAAGAAGAAGAAGAAGAAGAAGAAGAAGAAGAAGAAGAAGAAGAAGAAGAAGAAGAGAAGGTTAGGGTCACACGCATTGTTCATCGCGATCGCGTGAGGTTGTTCACAATCGTGTAGGTCTGGGAAGTCTGTGCATCGCGTTTGCGTGTAGGATTCTGCGTTCGCGGAGAGTAATTTGGGCAGCCTTTGAATTTGTGCTTCGCGGTCGCGAATAAGGGACTTCTGGGCAGAATATAAGTTTCAAAAATGAGGGTTTGAGTTATATTTCACAATTTGATTTTGGGAGCTCGGATTGAGGCGATTATTCGAGAGATTTTCAAGGGATTGATTGGTGTAAGTGATTCTAACTCGGACTTGGTTAAATTACACGAATATATCATTGTTTTCATCATTTAATTATTGTTTTGGGTTGAAATATTGGGGGAAAATTGTAGAAACTTCCTAGGCTTTAATTTGAGCATTTGAAGGTCGGGTTGTGATCGAATTTGGGTAATTTTGGTTTGGTTGGACTCGTAGTTGAATGGGTGTTCGGATTTTGTAACTTTTTTTGGATTCCGAGACGTGGGCCTGGGGTTGACTTTTGAGTTAAGTTTTTGACTATCGATTAAGAACTTATCTTTTTCATATGGAATTGATTCCTATAGCTTGTGTTGATCGTATAAAGTTGTTTGCGGCTAGATTCGAGGTGTTCGAAGGCCGATTCGTGAGGCAAGGGCTTATTGGAGTAGAGATTTGCATGGTTTGAGGTAAGTAGCACTTCTAAACTTGGTTCTCAGGGTATGAATCCTTGAATTTTGTGTTATGTGATCGGTGTTGAGGTGACACACATGCTGGATGACGGGCGTATGGGCGTACGCCATAGTAATTATGACTTAGGCAATTTCGTGGGACTGTGTAGTCACCTTATCTGAATATTATTACTGTACTCTATGTGTTAGAGCACTTGAGCTGTGATTTATATTAGAAATCATATTTAGGCTATGAGTTGGTACTATTGGGACCCATAGTGGTCGTTATTTTGTTGTTGAGATTATTTGCTTAATTTGCAGTTATGTACTCAGTCGCATTCATCTTTGCATATCATATCTCAGTCTATGTACCATTTATTGTCACATATATATCATTGATTTGGATTGCTTAGCATGAGTGTGGTGAGCCCGAGAGACTGGAGAGATTGATGACTGAGTTGGGGCCCAAGTGTCGTGTGTGAGTGAGAGATGTGGATTGGGTTGCACGCCGCAACAGGCCTTATGGCTATATGTGGATCGGGTTGCACGCCACAACAGGCCTTATGGCTATATGTGGATCGGGTTGCACGACGCAACAGGCCTTATGGCTATATGTGGATCGGGTTGCACGACGCAACAGGCCTTATGGATATATATGGATCAGGCTGCACGCCGCAGCAGGCCTTATAGGCTTTAATATGATTGATGGTATCGGGTTGCATGGCGTAGCAGGCTCCGTACAGTGCTGAGTGATGGAGTGTGACGAGCGTGAATTGAAACAGTCAAATTGAGTGCTCTTAGAGCGTGAAGTTTTCATTGTGTTGCATCACATACGGTATTCATAATGTCATATACTTATATAGATGTCATATTCCTCATATTAGTCACACTTGGCATATTTTATCTATGTTGAACTTTACTATTAAACCTGGAAGCATGTCTACATTTCCTCTACTGTGTACGAATAGATTATGGGTTTCTCTTGGAGATATGATTGTCATGTTTCCTGTCATTTTTGTACTGTCAAACTCTGTATTTGTACTATATTGGTTGAGCTCGTCACTGCTTTTAGCCCAAAGGTTAGACTTGTTACTTATTGAGTTGGTTGTACTCACGTTACACCCTGCACTTCGTGTGAAGATCCAGGTATCTCTGGGCATAGTGGTTGCTGATCTTGGAGTTTTTATCCGTTCGGAGATCATCAAGGTAGCTTCTTTGGCGTCCGCAGACCTTGACTCTCCTCCTCTATCTCTTAGTTTTACTTGTATTGTTCTACCTTCCTAGACTCTATTTCAGACTATGTTATTGTATAGA
This sequence comes from Nicotiana otophora, assembly GCA_000715115.1. Classification (NCBI taxonomy): domain Eukaryota; kingdom Viridiplantae; phylum Streptophyta; class Magnoliopsida; order Solanales; family Solanaceae; genus Nicotiana; species Nicotiana otophora. Next base: position 149,920 of record AWOL01S0034418.1, on the reverse strand, counting down.
TGCTCATGTACTCAGTGACACTCGAATTTTTTGGGAAAGTTGTATCCGAGTCGCAGTTGTCTATATCGGCTATTTTTGTGAGTTATTACTGTTAAACTTTCTTCATCTTATTTTTAATATAAATAAATGCCTAGTTTTAGTGGGATTGTCAGCTTGCCTAGTTCTGTGATAGGCCTCATCAAGATATGTGGAGTTTTGGGTCGTGACATGTATTCGTGACTATTTTAGAGTGGGCGACTCTCAATAATGGTTCTAGTGGGTTCAAGAATTAAAGTGTGGTGCCTAAGGATTTTTGGGTTCGTCGTGTGGATAATGATTTAGTTTTGCATCGGAGTGTGAAAGAGACTTGGAGTATTTCTATAAATATCACTAGGTCTGCAGTGTAGTGCTAGAAAGGTAGAGGAAATAGCTTCGGATTCACAGAATATCCTTTTAGAACGGGTGTATCCGTTAGAGATATTATTAAGTGCATGAGGTAAAGTATAAAATGGTATGGGTATTGAGGCAATGTAGTCTTGCAGTTTGCTGTCACTCGGGATGAATGTTGATTGGGATCCATCATGTGTTGGTAAAAAGAGGTGTTACTTTGAAGGTAAGTCAAGGGGAAATCAGAAGAAGCTGAGTCAGCTTAGAAGTGGTTTGGATCAGCATGGTTAAGGAAATGATTGGTTCCTTCGGTGTGGTAAGTCTATACAGGTGTTTCGTGGCTATACTTGCGGGCTTGGCAGTCTCCATAATTTTATTGATTTGAAGGTATTTAATTCTGATAGTTTATCGAAATAGTTATAGCGGTTTAGATCACGACTTGAGGTTTGTTTTTTCTATGGTTATGAGAAGTTGGTTGTGTGTTGCGATTTTCCTCCTGAAATAAGTTAAGTAAAAGGTTTCTAGCCGATGAAGTGTTAATTCTACTGGTGGTTCAGGAGTTATGATGAAATTCTTGTACTCTTATGTAACAACATGATAGGTGTAGTGAGCGGTATGGAATAGGAATTGAAGGATCAAGGTTGCAGTTTAGTTTTGACAGGAATGTCACGAGCTCGAAGGAGCGGGGGAGCTTTCAGATGTTCAGAGTATGTTGGCACTATTTTCGGGTAGCCTAAGAATGGTCTATTTTGTGGAAGAAGTATTGTATAATGATTTGCGGATGTTTGACTACAACAACAACAACAACAACAACAACCCAGTAGAATCCCATTAATGGGGTCTGGGGAGGGTAGTATGTACGCAGACCTTACCCCTACCCCGAAGGAGTAGATTTGCGGATGTTTGACTAGCACTACAAAAATAGCATGGTCGGAGGCCATTAATGTTCAAATTTTGTTACTTGGTGCTGGAGGTTGTGGGAGTACCTCCCATGGGATGATTATGTAGGTGCGACGCATCAATCATTTAAGTAGTAGAGATTGAGGTCAGGTACAGAGATTTTGGTACTGTCACAGATTGGAGAGTTTATATTTGAGAAATGCACTATTCCCGTGGTTGGAGTAGAGTGGAAGTTTGTTTAGGATTTGACGGTTTATATGTGTCAAGAATAGGGTCATTGTGGATCTAGAAATGATGCTTATCTATTTTGAGATGTTCATAATCGGTTTAGAGGGCTATTAGTAGGTCTAATGTGAATATATATTCTACACCAGATCGGATATGTTTATTCAGCACAACATAGTCTACGGATGAGTCTTCAGGCATAGTAGATGTTGTTCCTGTCACTATTTATTTCCTGTGTTACTTCTATACTATGTAGGTTGTGAGGCGCTTGATTATTCACACGTGTGTTGTGATCCTGTGTAGTCGTGTTATGTGAGCGAGATGGCTCTCGAGATGCTGATTTGTTAATTCACCTTAGTCGTGATTGGTCCTTGTAGCACATGATGCTCGGGGTTATATTTATGCACTTGGTGTGCTTGTGGTTATTATATGTATATCTAGTGAATATGATCATTTTTGGATTGATGAGTATTCCCATGCAGATTGATTATGTGTGGATTGAGTGTCACGCCTCCATGGGTATAATGTTTGGATCGGGTTGCACGCCGCAACGGTGAGATGTTGGGTACAACTCATTATACTATTTTGTGTGTTTTACTTCTCATTTGTGGGATAGGTTCATAGCTTTATTTGATTGTATTATTCGTTACGCAGGGTGTATAGTTCTGTACTCTAGTTCACTTTCCTTGTTGGTCATATTCAAGTTGTGGTGTGTTGGCGCATTGATGATGTCGTATGAGATTTTAGACGGTGTTTGATGTGGCTTATTGCCCGAGCAGCTTGTACAGGCCGAGCCAAGGTCATTGGACCTGGATTAATGCAAACACATTTGTATAATGTATGTTGTGAGGTAAAATATCGCTAATCAGTTCAAAATGTGGCAATGGTTCTTGCCGAACGGAAGAACTCCATGATTTATTGATTTGGTGGGTGGTCATGATATTCTGTACATCTCTTTCATCGTTGCAGTGTCGCAAGGGTTGGAACAGAACTTTTATATGTCACGAGGTTTATTGCTGGTACATGGTTCAAAAGGTTGTAGCTATGGTGGTTGGATGATGTTACTATAGGCATATGAGCGATGCGGTACATCATGTGGTCACGAGTTGGGTGTGTATGTATGTTTTAGTGCAGCTTGATACGGTGTATGTATGCAAAACATTAGATCTTATAGGAAATTCCGGATGTTGGGGTTTGGTTCTAAGGCTTGTGGGCTAAGGTAGCAGGAAGAATCTTTCATCTGGATTGAGCTAATGTACTCATATAGATTGTGATAGTACGGGTAGGTGCACGAGGAGTTATACAGTGATTTTGGAAACTTTGGAGCGGTTCTTGGCACGTTCGAGGATGAATGTATTTTTAAGTGGGGGAGAATGTAATGACTCAGCCAGTCGTTTTGACCTCTAGCATGTCGTTTGATTGTTTGAGACCTCGAGTAGCTTCATTTCATGTATTATGACTTACACGTGTAGTTGGTTTTGATTTTCGAGAAGTTCGAAGTTGATTTGGAAGAATAATTCTCAAATCGGAAGCTTTAAGTTGGAAGAATTGACCAAGATTTGATTTTTGAGTAAACGGCATCGGAATAGGGATTTGAAGGTTCTAACGAGTACATAAGGTGATTTTGGACTTGGTCTTATGTTTGGGTAGAGTATCGGATGGTTCGGGAGCATTTCGGCGCTTATTATCGGAATTCTACATTTTGAAGTTTTTGAAATTTATTAAGCTTGACTTGGAGTGGACTTTTGTGTTATCGGACTCTGTGCGGTGTTCCGGACTTCGGATAGGTTCATTTAGTTGATTGGAACTTGTGTGTGAAATTTGGTCATGATCCGAAATGTCTAAGTATGATTCATACGCGTTCGGCGAAGTTTGAAGGTTTGAAGTTAAAAGAAGGATTTTGTTGTCGATTCGTGATTTTAATGTTATGCGTAGTGTTTCGAACATTTGGATAAGTTTGAATAAGGTATTAGGACTAGTTAGTATGATTGGACAGGGTCTCAGCGGCCTCGGGTGTGATTCAGGGTGGTTTCGGACTAAGTTTGGGTGTTTTGGTGTTGTTGGTTGCTATTGTCGGTGTTTTGCTTTGCAATCACGAGTGGATGTACGCGATCGTGAAAAAGGAAAATTCGGTCAGAGGATGTTGTTCTATGCGAACGCGACAATAGAGTCGTGAACGCGAGGGTAAAGAAGCTGGGCAGATTGCCCTTCACGGACGTAGCTAGGAAACCACGAATGTGATGGAAGGCTCGTGGTTGGGGAGGTTTTTGACCATCGCAAACGCATTTGGCATTGCGCGAATGCGTAGCTTTGGAGGGGTGATGATCCGTGATCGCGACTCGATGTCCGTGATCACGATGGAGGAATTTGGTCAATGCAAGATTTGGCTTCCTCACGATCGCGAAGAAGGATGTCTGGGCAGTGTATAAGAATGCAAAATCGGGCTCACTTCATCTCATTTCTTCCGTTAGAGCCGATTGTTTCGGTGATTCTGAAGGGTCTTTTTCATCATCCATCACAAGGTAAGTGATTTCTACTCATTGTGAGTTAAATACATGAATTATTTATGGATTTTAACATGAAAATTGGTAGACTTGCATAGAGTATCAGACTGGCTATTTTAGTTACTTGACGAGCTACTTGATTAGCCGTGGAAATTGTACTTCCCGTATGAATTTCTCCCGCTCTGTGCGTATTCTTACGAAAGTTTACTTGAATTTCATAACTCACACGTATATTCATTAGTGGAGCCAGTGACCCGCTAATGTTTTATATTCTTATGTGATCGGGCTGAATGCCTCATCAATACTCTTATGGGATCAGGTCATTTGCCTCGGCAGTATCATGTAACATACTCTTGTGGGATCGGGTTGTTTGCCTCGGCATGATTATATAATACACTCTTATAGGATTGGGTTATTCGTCTCGGCAAGATTATGTAACACTGTCTTATGGGATCGGGTTGTTTGCCTTGGCAGGATTATGCAAAATACTCTTATGGGATCGGGTCGTTCGCCTCGGCAATTCTATGAAACACTCTTATGGGATCGGGCTGATCGCCTCGGCATAATCGTGTATAATATTTGATAAGGAGTCAGTTTACCTATGCGTTTTCCTGATTTGAGAGGTGACATTTTATCTGGTGTTGACCATTATTAATTCCATTCGAGGTAGTATTCGGTTATTGAGGACTTTGTATTTATAATTCTATTGAGGATCGTGTTATGTACATATATTTGTTCTCGCTATTTTACTTGCCATGCTTCATACCTGTCTACTTCTATTATACTTGATTTATTGGACCACTAGTAAGTGTCGATGTCGACCCCTCGTCACTACTTCTTCGAGATTAGGCTAGATACTTATTGGGTATATTGATTTACGTACTCATACTAAACTTCTGCACTGATTGTGCAGGTACTGAGACAGGTAGTTTTGGTGGTCATTTGGGAGTGTTGGCGGGTTGCTGAGGAGACTTTGTGGTAAGCTGCTCTCTATGTTACGATCAGCAGCACACGGAGTCCCTGATCTATCCATTTATTGTATTATGTCTATTTCCTATTCCATACAGTTGTTGTAGCTCATGCACTTGTGACATCGAGTTTTGGGAGTTTATAGTGAATGTTCACGGTTGTACTTATTATTATTAACACTTCATTTTATGTATTCTTCGTACTCAGTATTTTGGTAAAGAAATACGTGGGTTTCCATGGGTTCTGGATTTAATTCTAATTATTTAGTGAAATTTCTGGCTTTAAAAACTAAAAAGTACAATTAATTAGGAGGTATGCTCGTTGACTTGCATAACAGCATAGTTGGGTGCCATCACAACCTATAGTGGAATTCGGGTCGTCACATGTACTTATTATTATTATCACCTTGTTTTATGTATTATTCATACTCGGTATTTTGGTAAAGAAGAATGTATGTTTCCATGAGTGCTAGATTTAATTCTGTGTATCTAATGAAATTCCTGATTTTAAAAGTTAAAATAAATAATTAAGTTGGTGGTTCACGCGTTGGCTTGCCTAACAGTATCGCTGGGCGCTATCACGACCTATTATGGGATTTGGGTCGTGACACATATATTCAAGATTCATCATCATTCTAACTAATGACAATTTTAATTTTATTGAACAGTTGGTTTGTGGGTACATATGGGCAAGAGTTTATTTATCCTAGATTTTCATAATGGTTTAAAACATTTGTAAGTGTTACTTAATATACAGCATGGTCTTAGTAACTGCAAATTATTATCTGTTATACGTATTTAAAGAATTCTAAATACTATTTACCCTCTATAGGTTCATAATCCAGTTAATGGCGTAAATGACCAATTTTTGTAAGATATAGCTTGGGGACTTGATTCTAGAGTCAGAAAGATGTCTAAGTATTGTATCAATGAGTACAAATTTTATATAGAAGAATGGTATAAGGGCAAGATAACAAATAATAGTGATGTGTGTGTGTGTGTGTGTGAAAGGTGATGGAGATGTTGATTATTATGGTGTACTTCAGGAGATCATAGAACTCGAGTATATTGTTAGTTGGTTGAAGAAAAAGTTGGTACTTTTTTGGTATAAGTGGTATGATCCAACACCAAATAGAGGTACAAAGGTGCATTCTCAATATAAAATAGTTGAAATAAAGCGCACGGGGAGGTATAGACTCTATGATCCATTTATTATTGCACAAAATATAAAACAAGTGTATTATGCACCTTATCCTTTGTGCAAGAATAAGTTTGTATAGCGGGTAGTGATAAAAATAAAGCCCATGGATAGAGTTGAAATCGAGGATGCATTGGATGTAGCGTACCAAAATAACATTTCAAGTGTTGAAATACTAGTGGACGATGAATTTGCAGATGAATTGTAGGATAGCAACGGCCTATATGAAGAATTCGATCCTTCTGTCCTAATATCAGTTTTAACTGAGCATGGTAAAGGAACATCCATGGCAAATGAGGACGAAGATTCAATTGACGAACATAAAACAAGCGAAGATGAAGAATTATATGATGAAAATAAAACAAGCGATGAAGAATTATATGATGAAAATGAAACAAGTGATAAGGATTAAGCTATTAGTGTGTTTTATGACTTGTTGTGTTTTTATATGCTATTCCTTAAATCATTTTAATATGCACAAGAATTACTTTATAGTGTTAATGACGTCTTGGTTTTTTTATCTTTATATTTATTATGTTAAAATAAACAAATACTCCCTTCGTTCCAGTTTATGTGAACCAATTTCCTTTTTGGTCTGTTCCAAAGAGAATGACCTCATTCTAAATTTTGAAATAATTTAGCTTAAACTTCCAATTCTATCCTTAATGAGAAGATTTTATAACTACATAAATAATCTGGCATGTTTACCATCACAAGTTTCAAACATTATAGCCATACAAACATTGTGACTTGTTTAAGATCACAAATTTAAAAAGTCTTCATTTTTTCTTAAACTTTGTGCACAGTCAAACAAATTCACATAAATTGGAATAGAGGGAGTATTTATTATGTATACATTATGTTTATATTTTTTATGTTAATATGTATAAGAATTACTTTATATTGTTAATGATATCTTGGCTAATGACATATTGTTAAATTATTTTGTATGTATATATTTTATATTTATTACACAGATGGCTTCTCGGGATAAAGAAACGAAACAATCTACGAAGAAAAAACACATTTTGTCGACTACAAGTCAGATTCCTCCACCTACGCTAAATATGAGCCATCCTCCTATTTTTCCTCGTCCTTTCATGCCAGATTCACAGCCAGTTAATTTTTCAAAGTCCCCCCCTCGTCTATCTCGGTTCAGTATTACTCTATGCCTTCTCATGATGGCTTAGCTTCGACTACCATTAATTTTATGCCCACGTCTCATTTGTGTAATGACTCGACCAGTCGTTTTGAGCTTTAGCATTCCGTTCAGTGGTTCGAGGTCTTGAGTGGCTTAATATTGTGTATTATAACTTGCGTTCATGGTCGGTTGCGATTTTCAAGTGAATAGGGATTAATTTGGAAGAATGTTTTTTTTATTTTAGAAGCTTAAGTTAGAAAGGTTGAGTGAGGTTTGACTTGTATGAAATGACACCGGGACGGTATTTTAATAGCTTCGATAGGTTTTTATTGTAATTTTGGACTTGGGCATATGCCCCAAATTGAATTCGGAGGTCCATAGGTTGATTTGGCATGTTTGGCCAAACGTTGGCAATGTGAAGGTTTAGATCTTCTTTATGTTTGACTGTGGCTTAAATTTTATGGCTATCAGGTTAAGATTTTTGTTTTGGGACTTGAAATAGGTCCGTTTTCTTATTTGGAACTTGTCTGCAAAGTTTGGTGTCATTCCAAGTTGATTTAATAGGAATCAGACGCGTAGTTGTGTTTTTAGAAGTTCTTGAGTTTCAATATAAATTTCATGCATTTTGATGTCTCATTCGTGGTTCTAGATATTATTTTGGTATTTTGATCATGCGAGCGAGTTTGTATAATATTATTAGACTTGTGTGGATGATTGGTGTGGAGCCCCGGGGGCTCGGGTGAGTTTCAGACGCGTTTCGGAGTGTTTGAAAGAGTTTCAGTTGGATTTTGGATTGATGCTTCAGGTCTTGCAAATGCGAGATACTGTTTGCATTTGCGAACCTCGCATTTGTGAGGAAGGGAATGAATTTGCGAGGTGGGATGGGGACAGACTAGTTCGCATATGCGAACATTTTGTTCGCTTTTTTGATGGGGGAGCTGGGCAGGCATGATCACATTTTCGATCACATGATCGCTTTTGCGAAGGGCCTGACTTCACAAATTTGAAGTCAGAGTCGCACTTGCGACATTTCCTGGGTTCATCAATCGCCGCATTTGTGATGGTTTATCCTCATTTGTGAGGTTTCACAGTAGCGAACCCTGTGTCGCAATTGCGACATATGCACCTGAACAAAAGGTCTAAGCAGACGGGATTTGGCTTCCTTTTTCATATTTTAGAATCCTAGACTCGGTAGGAGGAAATTTGGAGAGGGAATTTTTGCATACAATCATTGGTTAAGTGATTTTGATCAATTTTCAATTATATTACATGATTTTATATGAGATTTAACCTCTAAATCATGAGATTTGAAGATAAATTTTGGGGACTTTTGTCTATGTTTGAAAAATAAAAGTTTGAGATTTGAGAGTCGAATTGGACTCGGATTTGAAAACAAAACATCTATATGGAATTATGGGGTTATGGGTAGTCAATATCTACCCTTGGACCCGGGTTTTGACCGGGCAAGCTCGGGATTGACTTTGAACTGTGTAAATATCTTAACTTTATTAATTAAAATTAGTTTCTCTTGAATTATTTAATGTATTAAGTCGATTTTGGTTAAATTTGTGTCGAGCGGAGGTGAATTGTAAAGAAAAAGCTATTTTTGAGTGTTGATTTGGCCTAGTCTTGCATAACTTTGTGTGGGGGAACTACCCCATAGAGCTTGGTTTGATTGCACTATTCGAATTACCTGGAAGACGTGTACACGAGGTGCCGAGTGTGTACACGACCTTATATATAGAAACTGACCGGTTTAGACTTTTAGGTTCCATACATGCATTTAATTGAAGTTAGCATATCATGTTATATCTTCTATTGTCGAGTTCACCCTTACATGCTTTAATTGAAGTTGATATTACATGTTACCTCTTCCACTGTTGAGTTATTCTTATTTGAAATCGTTATCACATGTTATCACTTTCATTGTTGAGTTATTCTTATTTAAAGCCATTGTTACATATTATCTCTTTCATTGTTGAGCTTATTCTTTCGTTTCATTGTGTTGTTGTACTTCTTGTGTTGATTTACTTCCCGTACTCCTGTATTGTTATTGTTGTTATTGTTGTTGTACTCAGTGTTATTGAGCCGTGTGCTACGTATTATTGTTGTGACGATCCGGCAGTCGTCTTGTGTATTGTAGCCTCGTCCCCCTGTTTATTGCTTATTTTATGTTCACTTGTGGTCATGACTTGCCGAGGTGATTGGTTTGATTCCGGAGATGTTTCGAAATGAAATGGGACACTTAGTCCCAATGTTGGAAGCTTTAGTTAAAAGGTTGACCGGATGTTGACTTTTATGTAAACGATTCCGGAATGGATTTTTGAGGGTTCTGATAGATTTGTATGGTGATTTTGGACTTAGGTGTATGTCTAGATTTGGATTTGGAGGTCCGTAGGTCGTTTTGGCTTGAATTAGCGAAAGTTGGAAAGTTGAAGGTTTGGAAGGTTGAGAATTTTAACTGAGAGTTGACTTTATTGATACCGGGATCGAATTTTGATTTCGGAAGTTGGAATAGGTCCGTTGTATTATTTATGACTTGTGTAAAAATTTGAGGTCAATCGGAGTTAGTTTGATATGTTTCGGCATTAGTTTTAGAAGTTGGAAGTTCAATAGTTCATTAGGCTTAAATTGGGGTGCGATTCGTGATTTCAATATTGTTTGATGTGATTTGAGGCTTCGACTAATTTCGTGTCGTGTTTTAGGACTTATTGGTATGTTTGGATGGGATCCCGGGGGCCTCGAGTGTGTTTCGGATCAAGTTCGAACTCATTTTGGACTTTGTTGGATTGTTGATATCTAGGCTTCTGGTTTCCTCGTTCGCGATCATGTTAAGAGGGACGCGGTCCCATAGAGTTTTTTCTGGAAGCTGGGCATTTGTTCTATGCATTTGTGAGGTTGTGGTTGCAATCGCGGAGTTCTGGGATTTTTTGATACGCAAATACGGGTGTATAGACACATTCGCGAAGAAGGTAGGAGAGGTTTGTGATTTTCAGACGCGTTGTTCTTTGAGGTCGCGTGAGGCTGTCCGCGATAGCGTAGGTTTGAAGGATTGGTCACCGCATTCGCGACCTTGAGGGTGCGTTCGCGTAGAAGGGTTTTTGGTCGCTGAAAATTTTGTTCTTCGAGATCGCGTGGAATTTTCTGCAAATCGAGGGTTAGAGTATTATTTTTACATTTTGAGTTGGAGAGCTTGATTTTGGGCGATTTTGGAGAGAATTTTCACATCTTGGATCGGGGTAAGTATTTTTTATTCGGATTCATCATTATTCCATGATTATATCTTTGTTTTAGCATTTAATTAGTGAATTAAAGTGAAGAAATGGGGGATTTTGTGGAAACTTTGGAAAATTAAAAAATACAGGTTTGAAGGTCGATTTGAGATCGGAATTGGATGATTTTGGTATGATTGGACTCATATGTGAATGGGTGTTCGGATTTTTTGAATTTTGTAGGGTTCCGAGATGTGGGCCTGGGGTAGATTTTTTGATTTTGGTTAAAGATCTTAGCTTTATCATTTGGAATCAATTACTATAGCTTTTATTGATAGTATTACGTTATTTTTTACTAGATCCGAGCCTTTTGGAGGTTGATATGCACGGGAAGGGCTTGTTAAGGGAGTAATTTGGCTTGCTTGTGGTGTGTATATTATCTAAACTTGGTTGAGGCATTAGTTTCCTGGATTATTTGTGATAGCTACGTGCTATGGGTGGCGCACATGTGCGGGGTTGAGCCCATATGCATGCACCGGGGTACTAATTCCATGTTCAGGTAGTGTTTAGGCTATGACATGCCTTGAAATGACTGATAAGCTTCCAATTGAATTGTTTCTCCTACTTGTACACCTATGTGAGCTATTTGTACCATATTTGAGATTTCGTTGAGGTTATTCTTCCGGTTGAACCTGATAACTGCTATTCTTGATGGAAATTATTTGTTTTGGCTGTGTAGCACACATTGTACATGCCTACACTATAGAATGCTAGATATACCAATCCAGGAGTATGAAATTGGTAATTATTGATCATGTACATGTACTCTCGTATATTTGCTTTCTCTGTGTTATGAGCTAGACTGGTAGCCTATGACCACGTCGGACGGATTGTGATTGTTGGCACATCAGTTGTCAGTGTGGTTAATATGATTGGCACATGAGTTGTCTGTGCAACATGTGAGTTGTCCGTGCATGTTATATTATTAGCACGTGAGTTGTCCGTGCAGCGTAAGGCTGTCCAACGGGACTGGCCGTCCCGTCCCGTCCCGATTTCGTCCCGCGTCCCGTCCCATCCCGTCCCGTCCCACTTAATTTTAAACGGGATGGGCCCATGTTAAACGGGACACGGGATGGGATAGGATGGTCATTTCGTCCCGTTTATCCCGTTCCATTTCGTTTCGTCCCGTCCCGTCCCGCGTCCCCTTTTTTTGAATTATAGTCGTTGGGCAACGGCTATAATTGCAAAAATAGCCGTTCCCAACGGC